>CM059189.1:13780776-13965208 GCA_030323885.1 Branchipolynoe longqiensis | reverse complement strand
CCGCGACGGAAGCACATTCCCACGCGAACCCAACACCCATCGCCCCTATAGCGATCTTCGGCCACGGCCACATCACCGACACAGATCGCACACAAACGGACGGCCTGCACCGCCACCAGCAGCCGGACGACATTGAAACCATACTCGACGAGAATGGAGACGACGCTGCCCCCCATACAACCCGCCCCTCACACCCACAGCATATAGAGCCACACTGCACGCTATCTGGCCATACACGATACCAGCACTCTGGACCAACAACACCCCGTACATGAGGTTGTAAAACTGTCCGGAGATGTGCGCTGCCTAACTACATGGGGATGCGCATTCCCGTCCCGTCAGGACTGAACATACCCGCATGGCGCCACCTACTGAAAGACTACCAAGACCGACAAGTCGTGGATTTCCTAGAGTTTGGATGGCCGGTGGACTACACGGCGCCACTACCACCAATCCCGGCCACCGCCAACCACACCGAGGACCCCGCCCATGACGTTCACATTGCCGAGTACGTGCGGAAAGAGGTCGAGTGCGGCGCCCTAATAGGCCCATTCAGCAGACCCCCCTTCAAGCCCTGGACACAGGTCAGCCCAATGATGACCAGACCCAAGCAGAACTCGGAGGCGAGGCGAGTGGTGGTCGACCTCTCGTACCCCGGCAAGGCTAGTGTGAACGCGGGCATAAGGAGGGCGCAGTACCAAGGCGCCCCCATGGCATACACTCTACTAGGCATGCTCGACCTGGCACAGGAGGTAACAAGACTTGGCCCCGGCTCATACATCTGGAGCGCCGACCTTGCGAGAGCGTACAGGCAGCTGCGCACCTGCCCGCTCTCAACCCCACCCCTCGGCATACTCTACGGGGGACAGTACTACATCGATGCGGCACCGCCGTTCGGCTGTAGGACATCCTCGATGGCATGCGCCAGAACCACAAACGCAGTGGTCCACTTGATGAGGAAGAAGGGGCACCACATACTGTGCTACCTCGACGACTTCGTCGGGGCCGCTGCAACAAAACAGCAGGCGGCACATGCCTACGACGACCTCATCCACACCGCACACACACTGGGCCTGGAGCTTTCTCCACAAAAATGCGTGCCACCAACCACGCAGCTCGAGTGGCTGGGCTTCGAGATCAACACCGATCGGATGTGGGTCAAGATACCCGACGAAAAGCTCGCCGAGGTCCTAACCGAGTGCCGCCTGTGGACGGTCGGACGGAAGGCATCCCGGAAAGACATACAGAGACTAGTGGGCAGGCTACAACATGTCGCAAAGTGCATCAGGCCTGCAAGGAGATTTATCCCCAGGATCCTCGACGCACTCAGGAATGCACCCATGAACGGCAAGCACATCGTGCCGGAAGAGATCCTGCAAGACATCGCATGGTTCGACACATTCGCTGAGGCTTTCAACGGGTACGTGCTACTGCACCCAAACCCCAAAGATGAATGGCGCATAGAGTGCGACTCATCCCTGACCGGCGCTGGAGCTCACTCGCCTACCCACTACTACGCCGAACGGTACCCCGAAACGGTAACGAGAAAAAGCATGACCATCGCACAACTTGAGGCACTAAACCTGGTTGCCGCAATTAGGGCGCTCCTTCCCCTCAGGCCACACCAGCACACCATACACGTTAGCACTGACAACTCGGCGTCACAACAAGTGATGACGGAAGGAAAAGGCCGGGACCCAGTGCTCACGGCGTGTGCTAGGGAGATCTGGCTCATGGAGGCCACAATGAGCACAGAAATACAGATCCACCACAAACCCGGAAAAGATCTCGTGCTCGCAGACACGCTAAGCAGGCGCCACAACGACTACTTGGCTCGGCAAACAGCCCAAGTCATGCTGGCGCAGCGCGGCCTATTACAGGTCCATGTCGACTTCGACCACATACTCACCCCCGGCCTATAACCTGGCTCTTCCTCCCTTAATACCTTGCCTCTCATCCCCAGGTTTCTCCGACCACCACCACGAGCGGCTCATGAAGAAGATCCATGCCGGGCTTGCACCAGGAACCTGGCGGAACAAAAATCGACAGGTATCAACCTATATCGCATACCTCACCCAGCACGGAGCCCAACCATCGCGCCGGACCCAGTATATAATACTGTCCTACATACTCCACCTCTCGGACATGCTGAAAACGCCCGGCGCGGTACTCAACTACCTCAGCGGCGCGCGCACATGCGTGCGGGCGGTTGGAGGCTTACACGACACATTAGATACGTACCCGTAGGCCTCATGAAAAGAGGCATACAGAGAACATCACACCACGTGCCGACACAGGCCCCGCCCGTTACGCCACGCGACATAAAGAACATTGTCGAATTCTTCTCCCGTGCCGGACCGAACGGACGTGTTCTGAAGGCAGCGACACTCCTGGCATACTTCACGATACTCAGGCAATCCAACCTGCTTGAGTTCTCCGACCCCACGACGAGCAGACATGCACTGCGAGCAAGTGACGTCGCCCTAACCCCCGAGGGCATCAACATCCACGTGGCATCCACGAAAAGCCGCTGGAGACCCGGCGAACACACCGACATTGCCGTCCCGGCGATACCTGGGTCACCCTTCTGCCCGGTGGCCGCCTGGATCGCCTACGCCAAACACACCACCCTGCACATGCAAGGTCCAGCATTTGTCACCACATCGGGCATGCCCCTCTGCCCCAACGCCCTGCTGGCTACCATACGCCTTGCACTTGCATCATCCGGCCACCCTGCACCACGCACGGTGACCCTACACAGCCTGCGCCGAGACGGCGCACAGGCGTGCGCCGCCCTCGGCGCCACCCTGGACGACATCCAGACATTCGGCACATGGACCTCAACGGCAGTGCACCAGTACGTGCCATGCGACGCCATCAGGGCATGCCCCTTCACGCTCTCCACTACCTTTGGTTGAGCGCTCGAACATTACCCTGACTGACTCATGAACTATTATCCGTATCAAGAATAACATCTGACAATGTAAAAAATCTTAAACAAATTAAAAATACCCACACTAAACTATTCGTGTCCTGAGATTTTTTTTTTTTTTTTTTTTTTTTTTTTTTTTTTGTTGTTTTTTTGTTTTTTTTTTTTTTTTTTTTTGTTTTTTTTTTAATTGTTTATGTTGCGGTGGCAACATGGGTAATTTGGAGCTCAGGACCGTATAACCTTAACCACTAAACTCTATGGGATGGTGGCGCCACCTATAATGTAACCCGGGCGACAACCACCCACCCGCCTAGCGGTTCAGGCTGGCACCATGCCAGAGCACGGAGCAGCTCACTACCGCCAGCGAACCCGAACCTGCCGCGTGGTTGCTGCGAGTCACCGCCCGATTTACGCACTGATCAAAAGCCGCCACCAACGATTTGGGGCCCCCTAATACCCCCGCTCCAGCCATCCCACCCACCCATCTATAAGAATAAGGTTGAGCGCTCGAACATTACCCTGACTCATGAACTATTATCTGTAACAAGAATAACATCTGACAATGTAAAAAATCTTAAACGAATTAAAAATACCCACACTAAACTATTCGCGTCCTGAGTTATAATTATATTTACAAAAGCTATATATACATGTAGTTGATTTGTGGTTTGAGTGTTACGTCCTGGCAACATCTAAGGTCATATCATACCGACTTGTGACAGTGTGCATTCATGGTGACTTTATAGTGCTTCTCCACTGGGAGACCGGACCTCCAGCACCATGACCAGATATCCCACTCAGTCTCATTATTTGACACTGGGCCAACCACTCCTTGCCCTATTCTAATAATGTAAAGCGCCTGGCTAGGAAGCGACAAGTTTAACTTGTAAAGTCATTGGTTTGGCTCGACTAGGGTTCGAACACGTGGGTTCGAATCCCACGATCTACCAAATCGGAAGATGGACGCTCAACTCATTCGGCCATCCAGTCTGGTAAAAAAAAAAGGATGTATAATGGTACATATATGATACTGATAGTATATAAATATGATAGTGTATATGTGTGTGTGTATATATATATATATATATATATATATATATATATATATATATATATATATATATATACATTTAGCAATCAACAGCAGCAGGCTAGCTTTATCCAACTAAATACCCTATGTAGTGTAATATAGGTTTTATTCTTGGCCTACAGATATATATATATATATATATATATACATATATAGTGTCATGCGCAGATCAGAAGTTGATTATGCCTATTATCATTATCAATTGCCCTTATCCAGATAAGGCCACATAACCAACAAGTTGGTGATAGTCCTTTTGATCACACAAATCAGGGTCGGGCGGGCGGTTTTACCTTTTATTTATTATTTGTCTGGCGTCTGACGTAGATGTAATATGTAAGTTGTGTGACCAGATGCAATGGCCGAATGAGTTGAGTGACCAACTCCGGTGTGGCCGTCTCAGGTGCCACAAGGCTGATTTGCCACCCGAGCCACTTTTTGGCGCATGCGCACATCCTGCAGACTCGGGTCGAATAACCGAATAAGCTTCTGCACGCTCGGGGTGGAAAAAATGGTGGCTTAATCTAAAACCTAATTATTTGTTTTAATAACAAATATAAGTACAGCAAAATAGGATTTAAAGTATTTTAGGATCGTATAAGCTGACAATCTGGGTTATTTAAAAAAAAGCATTAAAAAAACTCGTAGTGGTAGCTGTTATCCTACAGGTACCAGCACGTGTTTTTGTCGACTCCACTCGCGGTGTTCGATTTGAAATTCTTTGAGACTGGCTCAGTTTTGACGCATGCGCAGACGACGCTGTTGGATTCTGACGCATGCGCAGAAGCGACATTTGGCAAATCAGCCTTGTGGCAGCTGAGACGGCCACACCGGTTCTGGTAAGTTGTGGAATTCGAACTCCTGGGTTCGAACTCTTGCCGAGTCAAACCAATGACTTAACAATTGATACTTGTCGCTACTTAGTGTAAGTTTTAAAACAAAAAGGAAACAACATTTAATCAGGGTGGGGCGATTTTTCAGGCACGGGCGTGGACGATCACCAAATGTTAACATATTTATTTGGCCTAATTATGTTGTTTTGATGGCGAGATCCAAACTGACGCAGTGTGACTGGTGTGATACGGGTGGTGCGAATGTTCGGGGTTGATTGGTGTAGCAGTTGACACCAATAATGTGCACACTGGTACAGTGGTACACACTGGTACAGTTTTAAGGCCCTGTCAGACTACGACGTTTCCCCCGGCGCGCCGGCAACGCACAAAATAGTTGCAACCCGTCGAGAAACGTCAAACTTTTCGGCATTTCGGGGGGTAGTTGGACGGGCGGCAGCGTGTTGGTAGCGTGATCATAGCGTGTTATTAGCGTGCAGCCAACGCGTTTAGACGCGCGGCGGAACAGCATGTCAACGTCCCGCCAGCGGGTTCCCAACGTGCCTTCGGCGCGTTGACGGCGCGTTGGTCTCGTGTTAGTACCGTGTCAACGCGTACATACCCACCAGCAACACGTTAGGACGCGCCCGCAGCGCGTCCACACCGCGCGTCAAAAGCATCCAGGCGCGCCGGCAACACGTCCAACGCGCCGAAAAACGCTGGAGTAATGCCAATGGCGCGCCCACAACACGTCGATGGGACGTTCCCGACGCGCCGACGGAACGCTCGCATTTTGGGGTGGAAAAAAGCCAACGTTCCCAAGTTGATCAACGTCATGCCAGCGTTCCGCCGGCGCGCCGCCAACGGGTGTCGACGTGTTGCTAACGCGTCCGTAACGCGCCCCCCAAAACGCTGTCGCGTGTTGCGGCCTGTCGAAAGAATGAGGTCACAAGATTGGCCTAGTTGGTTAATGGCCTCCCTGCATAATGGATGTTTCAAAGTGAGTGTCTAAAGGGGTCAGCTTATAAATTCACTGGTTATTCTAATTATGGTGTCCCAAATCATTAGCTAATTCACCAGTATCTAAGTTGGATATATAGGATCGAATGTAAGTAGTTGTTTTAATTTTAACAAAATTATATTTTATCGGACCATGCAACTTTAATGACATATGTAGAACTAGAAAATGAGTAGGATTAATCAGATATTAGTTATATATTTCTCTGATACAAGTGTATTTTGACACATTTGGTATTTTAATATTTAGAACAAGAATTAATAATGGTGATGTGGATATCACTGATTGCTTTGTGTGGAATTGTATGTTTCTTAGCTCAAAATGTTTAACTATGACTAGTTTTGTCTTAGCTATATTCATCAGATCATTATATTGCATGTGTGCATACATGTTTATGCCCAATTGTTATGTATTTCTATTTATTTTGAATAAAATGCCAGTTTTGCCCTATGCGTATCGGCAAACTCAATGGCCATACGTCTTTGCTTTGCTCCTGGCGCCGTTTTCAGCGCATGCGCAGTCGGAACCGTGATGTAGTCTATTAACTAAGAAACGGTCCATTTGGGATCAAACGGGACGGCCGAATAAGTTAAGCGCCCGGCCCCCGTGTAGCAGGTGGTGGGATTCGAACCTGTAGTTGGTTGGTTGTTGGAGTTTTACGTCCTGACAACATCTAAGGTCATATCAGGATGGGAACCGACTTGTGACAGTACACACTCATTTTGACTTTATAGTGCTGCCCCACTGGGATACCAGGCTGCCAGCACCATGACTCGCTACCCCACTGAGCAAACCAGTCCTCGCTCATTTCTAATAATGCCGAGCGCCTGGCTAGGAAGTGACAAGTATACATTTTCAAGTCATTGGTTTGCCTCGTCCAGGGTTCGAACCCTAGGGTTCGAATCGCGCAATCTACCAAAACGGGAGACCAACGGTCAACTCATTCGGCCATCCCATCTTCGAATCCGGCCGATTCGAGCCAATGACTTAAAAGTGTATCCTTGTTGCTACCCAGCCTGGCTTGAAGCATTACTAGGGTTGAGCAAGAAACAATGGAATGAGGAAAACCTTTTGCCCGTGATTGAAATGTCTCCTACTTAATCAACGAATGTAATAATAATAGTTTGTTGGAGCTTTGCATCCTATTAACATCTAAATTCAAACCCGGATGTCGATTGACAAGCTTAGGTATATAATAGCAAGTACATTTTTTTAAAGGAACAGATAAGTTCGTGATCGTAGATAAACTGTCCAGGGCGTAGACAGCAGCCTCGTTATGGTTATATTCCTCGCCCATACCGTTATTGTGGTAATAACCAAACAACAGTGCACATACAAACAAGAAACGAAGATATAATGGATCAAGTTTAGGAAAAGTGAGTATTTTTGTACAGGAACATTAAGTGTGATCTCAATTGGAACCTGACGCAGATAGAGGAATCCTTGAGTCAAAACACTCATGTTACTAATCGCGGCACCACGGTACACCTGCAATATGTAGACTGTGTTCCACGACAGTGTGAGTGCGTTCCAGGCTCATCCCCCAACGCGCAGTGAGAGGGATAATCTTGAGCTTCGGGGAGGTTTCACACAGATTACGTTTTGGCATCCTTCCGCTAATGGGCCCTACGACGCAACCCTTCCTCATGCAGGGGACACCCACCTAATAATAATAATAAAACATTTATATAGCGCCCGATCCAGCAAGCCGTTCTCAGGTGCTTTACATAACAAACAAATATAGGCGGAACAGCAGCTGGCATAGTAATTCCAGCCGAAACAGCGGCTGGTGCCGGCTGTGTTACTTTGGTGGCAATTGCTGCTTGCAATAGACCTTATGCAGCAGATGTCTTTGGCAACGTAACATTAACAATAACCACCATTAAGCACTCTTCCCCATAACCATTTGAAGGGTGTGCCAATTTTAGCAATATTCGACCACATTCACGCCTGATCAAGAAGTAGGCTTTTGCAGCCGTCACTTATTACCCCACCATCAAGTACAATGCTGTATTTTGCTTAAAGGAACTGTAATTATATAATGGTGGCAGTATAGATAATTGATGTGCATCTATCAACAACAGGTGATGATCACTGAATTAATATTGAATATCAGTTAGTTGTCTTAAATATCAGATATATTTGCCAATTTAATTCAGTAAGTTAATAAGGCATAGTAGAACCACTCATTAGGGGACAACGCAATAGTGACTTTAACTACCGTGTTTTAAGTTAGGGCTTTAAGACTATATAACTGGCGATGCAATCAAGACCGATTCAAGAATGTGCATAATCGGTTGCCTCATAAAGTATGGCTTCCGGTCAGTGTTTGTATGAATAAGATATATGTCCAAACTTTCTGCTATTCAAGTAGGCCCTACATCTTCCGACAAAAGACATCTAATATTTATTATAACATGAACATGATATATTTACATTTTAGAGCGCATGGCAAACCTTGATTCAGTCCTTCCTGAATTACTAGCTGAACTTAGACTACCTAACGTTACCCAAAGGTCAATAGTATTGGTAGTGTCATAAGGAATTTCCTAATATTCTCAGTTTAGAGTTCTTGAAACATTTTCTGACGCATATTTATTGAAAGACCAGATAGGGATCCGAACCCATAGGTCATGGTGCACATGCTAGTAGTAACACTGTAAAAGTGAGAACCTACTGTTGGTCACCAAAGATCATGGTTAGAGTAGTCATAGCACGTGAAATGTCATCCCAGGTAATTCCTTATGACACTACCAATACTATTGACCTTTGGGTAGCATTAGGTAGTATGAGTTCCGCTAGTCACTCAGGAAGGACTGAAACAAGGTTTGCCATGCGCTCTAAGTCATAGCGCATGAAATATGTTACCTCAATATAAACTATGAAACTATAAATAAACCCAGCTGTTCTCAGTGAAGCCAAATAGGTAACAGTCAATTATCATGGTGTATAGAATTACACTTGTAGTGAAGCGTATTTTGGTAGCCAGGGCCGCATTAAAAATACGCCTCGGAGTCAACTCGGAGGCAGTTCCGCGACGTCTTTTGGCTTATTTGCGTTCAGGGTACGTCTCGGAGTTGACTTGGACATGTCTCCCTTTTTAGTCAGGAGGCAAAAAGTGCCTTGAAAATGGCCACCAAATTCAGTTGGTTCAACCAATCAGAGCTCTTCTTTTCCATTGCAAGTGGTGGCCGCCTGTGGGGGCCGCCATTTTTGAGGCGACCAAGAGCTAAAATTGTTCAGACTAGCATGACATCAGGAATCTCTTCGAGGCGCCTCGGAGGCGTACCTTGAACGCGGCCCTGGCTACAGAAGTAGTGACATCACGACCTACTTACAAAAGTCCAAATATAGAGTATGACCCATAAGGGTGATGATACTTTCCCACATTGTCCCCAGCAAGTTTATAATGGTATGTTCATATTACCCCATCGTGGGAAGCGGGAGCCTGATAATTCTATAGTAACGATCAGATGGACTTCAATATCTGTTCTGTTAATGTTGACTCATAATGCAAGGACAGGCACACAAAATGGCCACAGGCCTGGATGTCCTGGCATTGAGTGCTTCTTTTAATAGTTCTGTTTGTGTGTGGTTGTGAGTTGGTTCATTTGTTTTTTTTTCTGTGGTTTGTCTGTCCTTTGTTGTTTTGTTGCTGTTGTATTTTCATTGCCTCGATTTAATAAGGGATTGGAAAGGAACATGAAGCTCAATCACGTAGAGTAATTTGGTTTGTAAGCGCTTGTGTAATAGACCTAAGTTTCTTTTAAACAAATGAAATGAAATACAAATTAAATGAGGCAGAAAGTGCCGTCTAAATTCAGGAGTTCGTATTAGTGACACCATTCTGCACGTGGCTTTATATATTATCATTTCAAATATGGAAGTGAACTATATTATACGATTTAATTTAAATTAGTACACTAACGCTAAGCAATATATTTAGCCAGCTAATCTATTGAGGACAGTTAAAGTTGCATAGTCCGACGGTTTTGAGTTTCTGTCATTTTCTGAGATAAATATATTAGCTTGATGGTTATAACCTACCTTACTTTAAATTTGAAATAACTTTAGCTTTAAATGGCTACCTTTTCAGATATTTGAAGTGCAAACATGTCAAATTAATTTTGACAAGCATGCCAAATCTATGATTCCATATGTTACTGTAGTAGCAGTATTTTTGCTTAACTCCAACTGAACAGACCCTACATTAAAACTGACTACAACTTTACTAAATGATCCTAGAAGAATATTTCTGCTCACATTCTAAAAACCATGTAAGTACTCAGATTGATCTGACTAATATTGATCTAGTTATATAACAGTACTGTTACCATATTGCTATGGAACCTTTGCGTTATAAAATGTCATTGTGTTATATGCTGCAAATTGTGTATTCAGCAGTTATTGTATACCTTATTATACCTCTGTGTAAATAAAACCTGAATTGAAAAATGGCTGGAAGACCAGTTCTTCGGAACTGACAAAAGACTTATTCAGCAAAATAAACATATTTACAACACACAAAAGAATTCTCTTCATTGTGGTGAGAGATGTTTAATAAGTGGACCAGTATCTAAGTTAGATATGTAGAACCAAATCTATATAATTGCTTTAGTTTTGAAAATTTGATGGTTTCATCGGACTATGCAGCTTTAATATATTTGTGAGCAAATTGAGAATTTACCTGACAAAAAACGTGTTCACGTAACTCTGATTCGATAAACATGTAAGAGTACTAATCATCATAAATAAATCATATAAATGATATATATATATATGTACATGTGTACACACACATATACAATAAAACCTTTCTAAATCGACCGACCGTGCGACCGACTTTAAGTGGTCCATTTAGGGAGGTGGTCGGTTTAGAGAGTTAGAATATCCTTACAATGGTATTGTCGGGACCCAAATAAAGCGATCGATATAGGGGAGTGGTCGATCTGTAGAGGGGTCGGTATAGAGAGGTTATACTGTATATATATGTGCATATATACATATATATATATATATATATATATATATATATATATGAATGGTGATAATATCAGATATTGGGAAATATAAACAATGAATGCGAGGAGCTGGGTTGAGTAAATTATATTTTTGCACTTGCAGAAAATATATTAATATGACAGAGTGTAGCCTCCATCGAGGCTTTCTCACTGGCGGTGGTTATGTGGGGAAAGGGGGAAACTAAAGGCCGAGTTCATAGTTTTAGAGGGGGGAATTAACCTAGGTAGTAGACATAGTTGTGAGTAGTTGCGTGTTTATAGTTGTGTGCATATATATATATAGATTAGTTAGACGAATCTTACCTTGGTATAGATGATGGATAACTGTTGTTTTCCCGAGGTATAAGCCTCGGCTAGATGTGGGTGAGGGAGAGGTAAGCACATCCGGGTACAGCAATCTTTACCTACTAATTCAGGATAAAATGATCTCTAAAATTCTAAATACTAATGTTTCCTTGGTACAAGCAAGGGACTAGACGTGGCAGGGTGTGGAGGGTGTGCCCTCACCCACGTCTAGCCAAGGCTTATACCTCGGGAAAACAACAGTTATCCATCATCTATACCAAGGTAAGATTCGTCTAACTAATCTATTTTACCTCGGTATATAGCCTCAGGCTAGGGAGACTTTACGTAATATCATTTTATCCTGATATTTCATTTTATTTGTTTATGTTTTGTGGTATGGAACGTTCGTTAACCTTATATGTTTGTGACCATGGTATGTTCTCACCTTTTTTGACCTTAATGTTGTAGCAGTCGCCGTGCGACGCCACTTGGCTTTTCCAATCGCTTGTTATAATGTCTAACAAACGATCGTTCGGTCTTCCATCCTGCATGCGCTAGTATGCGCTTGACCGAAATGCCTAAGAGGCGTGCCTTTGACACCATGGCTCCTCTTGTTGAGTGTGACGCATATTTGTCCGTATCCACTCCTGCCATCTTTAGGACATTAATTGTCCATCTGGCAAGCGTATCTCTTGATATGCCCTTGTGTGGCTTAATAAAGCTTATCAACAATTGTCTTGAGTTTCTAACTCCTTGTATCTTGGATATATATGTTCTGATCGCGGAAACTACACACAGTTTCGGATTGTCTTTGAATTGTGTTACATCAATTGACGACAAAGGATCACCTAAACGATTAGATTTTAACAATGTTGTCAAATCGAAGGTCGCTTGCCTTCTATCTATTTCCAGTCCATCGAGTGAAAGTGCCACAATAGTCTGGCCTCGATGACCTGTGACTAACAGTAATAAAAGTGCTAACTTAAACCCTAATTGTTTTATATCTAGAAACCTATTATGTGGCCAATCGTTAAACATTTTGAATACCAGTGACACATCCCAAAATCGGTCATATTTTGGTTTAGGTGGGTTTCGTTCATAAATTCCCTTTAGTACCCATGATATAACTTGGTGTTTACCCATTGTATCTCCCCTTGTTCTGGGAAGGATAATCGAGAGAGCGCACCTGGCAGCATTAATTGCGCCGTAACCTAGCCCTTCTTGTTCTAACATTCTAAAAAATCTGCACACTTGGGCAATAGTTGGGTTCATGGGTTTAACTTTGTGAATAAGACAATACACGCCCCATTTTTTCAATTATGTGGTATACATTTTCACTGTTCCTTTTCTCCACGCATGTGACACTAGCCGTTCTTGTGTAATTTTGTCTAAACCAAATTGTTCTAGGTATTTATTTAGAAAAGGAATGCAAGCAACGGTGTTGTTGCTACGTTGCCGTGATGTTCCAGAGGGCCTTGGTGAGTTAGATTTCCTCGGGATTTTGTGAATCTGAGGCAATCTCGGGCTGTCGAGGCTAGTCCTGCTAGCCACGGCTGTGTGTCCCATTCGGGGACGATCAGGATGGCGTGAGACCGGTCCATCTTTATCTTTCGTGCCACTCTGGTAATGATGTTGAAAGGGGGAAAAATATAATAAAATTCATTTTCCCAAATCAGTGAGAAAGCACCTATGTGCCAAGCAAATGGTTCTGGGTGCCATGAAACATATCTGTTAACTTTAAAGTTATTCCTTGATGCAAATAAGTCAACCGTAGGTGAACCCCATTGGCGACAAATTTTGTTGAACATTTTTATGTTTAAATTCCATTCTAAGTGGTGGTGAAAGACTCTACTCTTTTTGTCAGCCAGGACGTTTTGCGATCCTGGGATATGTGATATGATTAACCATATTTGATGTTTTTGCGCCCAGTTCCAAATACTTTGTGCCAAGTTATTGCACTCTTTTGACTTTGTACCTCCCATATTTCTGACATATGCCATGGCCGTAGTGTTATCTGTAAGCAGTTGAACAGTATTTTTCGGTATTTTAATTAGACTCAAGAGGCCTAAGTAAACCGCTCTTAATTCAAGAACATTAATATGGTCTGATTTTTCGTTTTCTAACCATCTCCCTCCTGTTGCTACATCATTTCGATGAGCTCCCCAACCTTGTAATGACGCATCGGTAGTAACTACCGTGTTGGGTTGATCCATTCTAATGGGATTGGAAGAGTTATTGATATTCTCGATCCACCAAGATATGTCTGTGTAACCATCCTGGGAAATGTACATTATTCTTTCAAAGTTACCTTTTGTACGTGCTAACGCTCTATTCTTGTCTATTTCTAGAGACTTGAAGTGCGCCGCCCCATAAAGAACAGCCGGCGCATATGAAACCATTATACCAATAAGGACAGCGACCTGTCTAATCTTTGGCCTAGATATGTCAAGCAGCTGGGAGGCCGTGTCATGAAACTTCTGTAGTTTCTGTTCCGTTAATGATACGGTCATTGCTTTGGTGTTGATTAAAAACCCTAGGCATTTTAATTCCTTATTCGGGACAAAAACAGATTTTTTGTTGTGTATGTAAAAACCTAATTCTGTTAATAAAGTACACAAATCATTCACTGCCAAATGGCATTTGTTAAAGGATTCTGCCATAATAAAGGAATCATCTATGTATGGAAACATTGTATGTCCTAATCTTCCCATAACAGCAAAAACAGGTTTTAATAACTTTGTAAACAGTCGAGGTGCGCAGGCTAAACCATTAGGCATGCAAGTAAATTGCAAAAGGGTACCGTTCCAAATAAATCTCAGAAATTTTCTGTGTTCTTTGCAAATGGGGACTGTATAATACGCGTCTCTTAAGTCTACACTGGCAAGCCAGGCATGCGGCGTTATTAAGTCTCTCGCCGTTTCTAATGAGAACATTTTAAAATGTTTGTATGTTACCAATTTATTTAACTTTGTCAAATCCAAAATCATGCAAATTTCGCCATTTGGTTTGGGCCTAGAAAAGACATTAGAAATAAACTGTCCTTTTGTGTTTTGTACTCGTTCAATAATACCTTTTGTTTCAAATAGTGAAACCTGATAATCTATTTGGCGTTTTTCTGCTATGTTGAATTTGTATGGGAACGGAACTCTTTCCTGTTTTGGTATGTCTGTGAAAGGTATTTGAACTCCTTTTACTATATCCAAAATTTCCCTATCAGATGTAATGTTAACCCATTTGTGCAAACAGTTAAGGATGTTGCCTGCCTGAAACTTGCTTACATAAGTTTGTGTCTCTTCAGACACCGTGTTGAGTGTAGGAGTCTGTGTCTCTACTTGGCTCCTGGCCGCAGGAATTGGGGTTTGGGTGTAAACTCCCTTTTGTATCCGCGGTTGTCGTTCCAACCCGTGTTCTGGCATTCTCCTCTGCCTCGTCCTCTGGGATTGAAGCCGAATGAGGGACCTCCTCGTCCCGGCCTTCCTCCTCTGCGGAAGCGAAAATCCGAGCGGGGGCGTCGGAATTTGTTGGGGTTGTCAAACTTTTTGGTGCCATCCATGTTTTTAGCGCTTTTAGTGTCTACCTCGACAGCTTTGAAGAGGTGCGCTAGCTGACCGCCAAACATTTTGGTTTTGTCCAGTGGCTTGCCTAGCACTGGCTTTGGCGGTAGGTAAAGGGTGTATTCTTTACCATCATTGTCAGTTACTTTCTTCGATCTGGCGACTTCTTTGCCAGCATCTGTTGTGACCGACTTGAAGACATTTTCAAATCGCCGAAAAGTCATGAAATTCGACGCTGCGGTAAGCAGCGCAATTCCTTTGTCCATCACTCGTGCAAGCGATGAGAACTTATTCTCGGCTTGCATCCGATTCGCTACCGGAGTTATCGATGTAAGCGCTCCGAGCACCGCTTTATGAATCGTGCACAACGCGTTCTCATAACGCCGTCTTTCATCTGAGAGATGGATGCCTGCATCCATTTCTTTACTGATGGACTGGGGAACTCCTTAAATTCCCGAAATTTGTTCCGTCAGCTTGTTGATCACCTCCACAGGTTTGAAAGTGTGGAAATGTCCTTTCAGCGTTTCCCTCATCATGGTTGTAGTCCGCAACCTCTTTGCTTTCGCCAACGGGCATTTCTTCTTGATCTTTGCCCCAATCCTGGCATAAATGCCCGCTCTCTCCGTGTCTGAATCGGAGTCAGTTGTGGACGAATCATCTGATTTATCCGATGATGAGTCCTTCTTCTTTTTCTTTTTGTTTTTCTTTGTCTTCTTCACTCGTTTCTTATTGACCTTTGTGAATTCATCACCCGAGCTACTGCCAAGTCTTTTCCGCTTTTTGGGTTTCGGTTGCGGAACCTCAAATGCCGATTCGGTTTCGTCATCTGAGAAATCTTCCCAGTCATCGTCTGGGATAGGAGGAGAAGAAGGCCGTGTGGCTTGTGTCTTATATTTGTCCATAATCCGTAGGATTTTGTCTTCAAGCTCCTCATCCCCACTATCCTTGTCCGAAGGACCAGCCCCCGGCTGTGGAGACGGTGGTCCCGTCTGCGGTGGTGAGGAATCGTACCCAGAAGGCACGCGGCCCTCTGCCGCTGCCGGCGGAACCTTGTTTCGCTTGGTGGCTATCGGTTTCTGTAACAACAAAGGTTACTTAGTACCGGTATCATCTCAACATGTTCACAAAGTGAGCTAGAGTGAGGTATTATTCGGATGGTATATAGTAACGTGTTTAAACCGTTCTGTATACAGGCGTTAAGCTAAAGTTTTGCCGTAGGTTTTATCGGTAGTGAAACCAACCAAACGGGGGGGCGGCCATTGGCACGCCCGCTCTCTCTGTTTCATACACTTCTCCCACCCGCGGCATTCTGCGCCAGCAAGTTGAAGAAAATATTACGAAACTCGGAGGCTCGCCTCAAAAACCGGTCTGGGGAGTCTATAAAAGAAACCCAGGATCATCCCCAACATAACCCTCTTTAGGGTTCGGAGAAATTTCCTTAGGAGATGCAACTCGGGTTAACATCTCTGCCTGTCTGAACACAGGTTTCGCTATGTCAAGCGGTATCGGTTTCGGTTCTGCACATTCTTATCCTCGTGTTTTTTATAACACCTTTTATGTCCAAATTGGACCTGATAAAGTTCTAAGCTTTCATAATGGGATGCTATAAACCATCCTTAAGAAGTTGAATGCAGTTTCTCAATACTTACAGTTAGTTAAAGTGTTGTAGTAGTTAAATCCTGCTGGAGCAGCTCAGCGAACGTCCTCCCGCCGTGAGCTGCTTATGCTAATTGCTGTACCCGGATGTGCTTACCTCTCCCTAGCCTGCGGCTAGCCTGAGGCTATATACCGAGGTAAAATATATATATATCACCGAAGAAAACAAGCACAACTTGTCAAATATTAACAAAGCTTTAAGGCTAACGTTTCAGTTATTTGAAGGAGAAACAAAGTTTCTACGAATGACTAAAGAGGTAAGGAATGAAACTATATTTGAAGAGTTTGGGTTCCTGGTGTTTGAAGATGTGTGTGTTGTTGTTCTTTGACGCCCTAGTAACGCCTAACGTCATATCAGGACGGGTACCCACTTGTCACAGTGCTCATTCCTGGTGACATCATAGTGCTGCCCCACTGGAAGACCATGCCACCGACACCATGATCCGATATCCCACACAGTGTCATGTTATCTTGATACTGTGTGAACCAGTACCTGTCCTAGCTAGGTGGCGACAAGTATCAATTGAAAAAGTAATTGGTTTGACTTGACTGGGAATAGAACTCCCGACCGTCCACAAGGGAAGCCTGCGCTCTACCGATTCGGCCACCGCGTCCGGTTGGTTTGAAGGAGGTTTATTTATTTATTTATTCTGCCAATTCAAGATCCAACTGACGACAACATCTTCTTTCAGTTATTTGAAGAAGACACAAGTCCATACGAATGACTACGGAGATAATGAACGAAACTATATTTGGAGAGTTGGGGTTCCTGAGCTTTGAAGGAGATTGCTTTAATTATTGTCTCATCTCAAGATCTCTGTGGTGGAGTGGTTAGAGTGTCTGACTTTTTTCTAGGTTGGACTGAAGGTCACTGGTTCGAGTCCCTGTGCCCCCACCTCTGCCAATTTGGATTTCCCCCCCTGTGTATAACTTACAGCAACATCAAAGGCCAGTTGCTCTCATACCATGTCTATGTGGTGTGGGAGGTTAAAAATCCCTTGGGTCGGTAAAAGTGTAGGTTCGGGCTTTCTATCGACAAACTGTCTAATGGTGAAAACAAGCCTATTCAGGCTTATCCATGATAGGCAGTATAAATCTTCAAGAAAAAAAAACTAACAAAACGAGGCGATGACCTTTGCCAGGCCAGGAGTCTGTGTGGAGACCGTGTTGTTCTGAGTCAGTACAAACCATGCACTTCCTGTGTACAGAGGAGGAGTGCGCGCAATTTGCAGACCTTTCACGTGTCAAGTGACTACCTGCTCTACTTGGCTCATGTTATGCACGCCTTATGGTGCAGTCACACTACAACGTTTCTCCCGGCGTGCCGTCAACGCGCTAAATATATTCAACACATCGACAAACGTCAAATTTTTCGACGTGTTTTGAGAAAAGTTGACGCAGCGCAGCGTGTTGGCAGCGTGTTGCTGGCATGTTATTGGCGCACCGCCAACGCGTTGCGACGTGCGGCGGAACAACATGTCAACGTCCCGCCAGCGGGTTCCCAGCGTGCCATCGGCGTGTTGTCAGCGCGTTGATGGCGTGGGGGTGCGCCTTGGTGTCGTGTAAGTACCGTGTCAACGCGTACATACCCGCCAGCAACACATTCACACGGGCCAGCAACACATCCACATGCGCCAGCAACACGTCCACATGCGCCAGCAACACCTCCACACGTGCCAGCAGCATGTTCACCCCATCGAGAACCGCTGGAGCAAGGCAAATAACGCGCCCCAAACCCATTGATGGAATGTTACCGACGCGTTGACGGGCCGGTCGCAGGTGGGGGAAAATTCCACGATATTGATGAACGTTTCTCAACGCGCTAAGAGCGGGCAGGCTACGCGCTGGTAATGCGTGTCGACGTCCTGCAAACGCGCCCATAATGCTACGCAACCCGTCGGCATGCATCGGCCAGCGTCGAAAGTTTTGTGCAAGCACAAAACTTTTGACGCTGCCCGACGCGCGCCGACGTGTTGGTTCAGACTCAACATGTACCGATGTGTACCGACGCACCGGTAACGCATTTGTAATGCGCCGGTAATGTGTCCCGACGCGTCCCAAAATTTCGCCCAAAAACCCAACACGTTGGCACGCATTGTCCAACATTGGTGCAACACGTCGTAGTGTGACTGCACCATTATCGCCAAGGCAGAGGACCAAGTCTCCCGATTTGGCGGGAGATCTCCCTAAAATGTAGCAAAATATCCTCAATATCCTGATCTCTCAAAGAATCATTTTAACCTGTTTAAAAAATAATAATATATATTTTTGCATATTTCTCGTCAGAATGCACCATTTTGTATCGCTTTTCACCCCTTCCAGCATCCGCCGCACTTGACCACGGTATTTCTCCCTATTTAAATGTGTGTATTAAGGAGATCTCCCTACTCCCACTCTTATTTACTTGGCACCTCTGCGATGGACTGCCTTACTGGTTCACAGACCGGACTGGGTGGCTATCTGGGTAGAACATTGCGCTTACAATGCCGGAGGTGGTGGTCGCACACAAGTAAAAACAAAGAATTCCCTAAATTGACATTTTGCTTCTGCATTGTCTGAGACTCTGCATTACTAGGATAGGACAAGGACTGGCTAGGCTGGTTGGTTGATTGTTGGAGTTTATGTCCTGGCAACATCTACGGTCATATCAGGACAGTACTGACTTATGACAGTTGTCATGTATAATAACTAATGCCTAATCTTATAGACTAGCTAATATAGTGAGGAGAAAAGAGAATTTGGAACATCTTCTATTCTTAGTAAAGAAGACAAGTAACGATACACAAATATGTACTTATAACAAATATTCTCAATTACAAAGTGTACAGTTACATATAAATTCTCAATGGTATGATATTATACTCACAACTGTCTGTGTAGTCCATATGGATGATAGATACACTCAGTCCTCTTGGTGCTTATTCTATGTCTCAGTTGCCTTGAGATGTTGATGGATATAGATGATCCACTATTTTGGCCACATCATTCGTCAGAGTTCAATATACCATACATTGTTGGAAGGGAAGGTGAATGGCAGCAGAGGGAGAGGGAGACCAAGAACATCATGGTTTACAAATATTTCACAGTGGACAGGCTTGAATTATTCACAGTCTATCAGAACAGCACACCATCGGGACAAGTGGAAAACCATTGCATCCAACCCTCGACTAGAGGACGGAACTGTTGATTGATTGATAGATGATACTGGTTGCAGAACTGCAACATTGGTAGAGAGGCTCCGATAAATCGGTCCAATCTTTGGTTGAAGACTTAACTTAGTAGGGAGTGTTGTAGAAGCTGGGGACATCTTCACAATTTTGTAACGGCGAGGCATTGGGGCGGTAGTGAATCTCTTCGGTCCGGCGGTAGTTGAGCTGTAGGTGTAGTTGAGCACTTGAATCCGGTCAGCAGCAGGGGTTCGAGGAAGGCGGGTAAAGATGGGAGCAGCGGTGGTTCCAGCAACAAGAACAAGACAGAGAAATCGTAAAGGTGAAGGGCCCCACCCAAGAACACAAACACCCTGGTCAGGGGAAGAAGTGTGCCTAGGAGAAATCGAAAGGGTAGAGTCTAGGAAAGAGAAATGAGGAGAGTTGAGTCAAAGGACCGTGTCTATTTGCTCTATGGTGACCGGCCAGCGAACCATAGACTTCTGCTGAAGATCGCACTTACTCTGTGACACCTGGCATCTGACACCAAATACTCGTCGATGAAGTTCAGGTGGAGGGCCCCCCATTCGCTCCAAAAGACACGTCAGTGCACAAAGGTCACCATACATCGTCCCGCAACGTTTTTCAAATTTTATCGGTACGTTTTATATACGCCGCCGCCATACGCCGTAATGTGACAGCCCCACAACATTCATCTGGCATTTCTCCAACGTTTCTTGAAATATTTAACGTATAACGTATTTCTGACGATCGAATAATGTAGCTAGCTTTCTGCGAACATTGTGTGAGTGTATACAAGCGTTTTTCGAGCCAACTTATGGCCAACATATGCCAATGTATGACCAAAATGCCTCCCACTGGGGATAGGTTACTCATATGGTATGCATATGCTGACCATACACTGAGAAGGCATGATGCATGTTAGTCAAACGTTTGGCCATACTTTCTATGATACTCTCTGATACACTGTCATACGCTAGCAATACGTCACACATATGTTCTGCTTATGTTCAGTATGTTGTGTATACATCCAACTTTGCCCCCCGTGACGAAGAGTTAGACGAACCTCGACGTGTTGGGACCATTTCAGCTTTTGGGCGTACGCTGATGCAATTCACACTATTCACGCCGCGGCCTAGGCCACTTACGCGTCTGCGAGGTGCCGCTGTATGAAAAGTAATGTGAATAGTTTTTCGTCAACCAATACCTCTCGAAATCACTCAAATTTGAGGGTATTCATATTTGAAACTACCATATTCATCTTTGCATACCTGTTTTCTATCTATTGGCCAATTTTCACTAAGATTGTGTGACCCTTGCATGGTGATTTTCACATTCTTTTACTACAATGTGACTGTCAACTTCAAGTCTGCATAGTTATGGTGGTATCATGTACCATGCAGCGCTGTCAGCGTAGTTATCTGTGTAACACAGTTAAAGAACTAGTCTTAGTAATTACAAATTAAGAAAAACCTTAAAAGGGTTCAAGCATATTTTAAAAATATATCTATATTAAGAAAGTTATGCAATTTTGAATTTAAGAAAAGATTGGCAGCCAAGGTGAGAGAGACTTTGTTGACATTGCCTGCTGAAATGCATCTGATCATCACTCAATCTTCATGAAAATTGACCAATAAATAGAAAAAAGGTATGCAAAAATGAATATGATAGTTTCAAAAGTGAAATTCTTCAAATTTTACTCCTTTAATTTCTGTAGTAGTTCATACACATCGGCACACAGCAGTGTCTTATGGCAATTTTCAATACCCGACGCGTAATCAGCCTCGATCTGATGACAAATTAGGTCGCGTGTGAATAGTGTGTATACGTCATAGTGTGACAGGGCCATAAGGCGCTCGTATAAATTAAAATGAAAGCCTCAATAGGCCACCGCGGTGTGAACGGTACAACCACACGAACGATTGAGGCATCGCTAATTCTGGTTATTTAAAGCTGCATAGTCTGATGAAGTATCAACTTTTCAAAACACAAACCAATTATCTAGATTTGATTTGACATATCTAACTTAGATACTGATGCACTTATTAAGCATTTGTTTCTGGGTCGAAGGCAATACTGAGTCAATTTAACAGAACCTGTTACTGCAGAAGTCTATGGTGTCAGAGTTTTGGCAAGCCTGCCAAAACTAATTTTCCATGTTTGCCCTCATAATATCTCAAAAGTTTACCATTTAAAATAAAAGTAACTTTGACTAACGTAAAGTAGACACTAGTGATCGATCTAATATATTTATCTCAGAAAAAAATACAGAAATTCAAAACCATCGGACTGTGCAACTTTAATGTTGGCTCTAAAACACGTTCCAAAAGAAGGTGAACTGCTGTGTCACTCGGCCCGAGGACGACGAGTGCGTGAGGTTGTCGGGAGGTTACCGCTGCGTGCTGCCGGCCTAACGAGCCACTTACAGGCCCTCGTTAAGGGACACCGCGCCACCAACACCTCGCACACACTCTCCCGCACAGCCACCAGGTGGCGTCTGGCAGCCCGCCCTCTACTCTAGTGTCATTTTACGGTCACGCTTCCAATGTAGCAGCCGTGTCTTGATGAATACGTGGGTGTGTAAGTTAATTTTGGATATGATTTCCTAATCGACGCAGCATGAATAGTTATTTAAAATGAGTAGTTATTTAGTTCTGTTTTAAAATGACACATTTCTTCCTGTGCTTATATATCATACTGAGGTCAATTTTTTATCATAGCGTCTATTTCAACCAGACCAGTAATACGATTTTTTTTTTACTGCTAAGAACCCATTATATATATATATATATATTTATATATATAAATATATATATATATAACAGTATATATACAGTTATATGAAGTTATATATATAGACTTATATTTGAATATAATTTATAAATGAGTTATATATTTATATAAGTACCTATATAAACTGACAAATAATGGGTTAATTCGATTTGGTACAGACATGTGTATACATTAGATACATTTCCATGCATATATACACTGACACAAATATAGCTCAACACACACGGATATATGTGGATTTGGAATCCGAATGACGGCACCACCATCAGCGATAAGAGGCTATAATCTGAACTCCCAGTCATTTATTCCCGCGTAACTTCTTATCTCCCCCATATATATAAATATATATATATACAGTAAAACCTCTCTAAATCGACCGACCATGGGACCGACTTTAAGTGGTCCATTTAGGGAGGCGGTAGCGTTAGAATATCCTTATAATGGTATTGTTGGGACCCAAATAAAGCGATTGATATAGTGGAGGGGTCGGTATAGAGAGGTTTTACTGTATCATGTATATATATATATATATATATATATATATATATATATATATATATTGCTTCAATATTATTATGACGATGCATTTCGGGTGACGCATGTCGTACCAGACATTACTAGAAAGTTTGCCGATTATCCACTGTAGGAGCATTAGCCATAGTTCGATGGTTTTGATTGTTCACTTTATTTCGAAGTAACTTTACTACAATGTTTAATTTCGGGAGATATTTGAAGCAGAAACATGTATAATTTACTTTTGGTGCACACATCAAACTGCTGGACATAATAGGCTAAGATCAAATCTAGATAGGGGTTTTGGTTTAGAAAATTTGATTCATGCAGCTTTAGGGTCCATTTGAATCCATAAACACCTTGGTCCTGTTGCCCTAACTTAGTAGGGATATCAATGACGTTTGTTTCTAGTAGGCCCTATAGTGTTGATTGCATTGAATTTGTGTGAACAAATATTGTACGCACAACATTTTTTTCAACTTCATGTATGTATGTATATAAGTATGTATGTATGTATGTATGTATGTATGTATGTATGTATGTATGTATGTATGTATGTATGTATGTATGTGTGTTCATCTGTTCCTACCGGTTGCGGTGACCGAATCGGTAGAGCGCAGGCCTCCCGTACGGGAGATCGGGAGTTCAATTCCCGGTCGAGTCAAACCAATCAGTTACAAAGTAGATACTTGTCACTTCCTAGCTTGGTGCTCAGCATTAATAGGATAGGACAAGGACTGGTTAGCTCTGTGTCAGGATGATGTGACTGAGTGGGATATCATGTCAAGGTGCTGGTGACCTGATTTCCCAGTGGGTCAGCACTATAAGGTTGCCATGAGTGCACACTGTCGCAAGTCGGTACCATCCTGATATGGCCATTGATGTTGCCAAGATGTAACACTCCAACAAGCGACCAATAATTTGCTCCTCGATTCACACTCTGCATGTACATTGCAAAACCAGCAGTCTGGTTAGTGATTGGTGGCCTTGTACACACCCTGGTATCTCGGTAGTGACATATTGTGATCCAGGTCGAATAACCTCAACTACAATACAGCTAGTCATTGCCACCTTAATTTTAATTTGTCTTTAATTCGAACATCATGAATTGCTATTTCTTCAATCACTAAGCCTAGACCACACCGTTTCCAGCATCGAAATTATATAGACATGCACAATGAATATGCAAAACTTTACAAAACAAGTGACATTAATACTGCCACCAACCATTCATTATAATCAAAACCACACAGAATAGGTGATTACTTCAAGTTACGTTACTACTACCACCAACCATACATTTTAAGCAAACATATCAAACATGTGATTACACCAAATGCATTAATACTGCCACCAACAGACATTCTAAGCAAAACCATAAACCAAGTGAGTACATCAAATGAGCTTAATACTGCCATAACCATTCATTATAAACAAAACCACACCAAACAAGTACATCAAACGACATTAACGTTACGGATAGTCTGATGTTTTTGAGTTCCCGCCATTAAGTATATATATATAGTATAGTTATACGAATCTTACCTGGGTACAGATGATGGATAACTGTTGTTTTCCCGAGGTCCAAGCCTCAGATAGTCGTGTGCTAGGGAGAAGGAAGCACATCCGGGTCCAGCAATCTTTACCTACTTATTCAGAATGAAAATGATCTTAACCTTCTATGGATACTTCTATGTTTTCGTCTTGGCACAAGGAAACGTAATAGTCGTGGCAGGGTTGGGTGGGCGGGCCCTAGCCCACAACTATCCAAGGCTTGTACCTTGGGAAAACAACAGTTATCCATCATCTGTACCCAGGTAAGATTTGTATAACTATACTATTTTACCTCGGTACTAAGCCTCAGGCTAGTCTTAGCCTAGGGACACTTTTACGTAACTTCATTTTTATCCTTATCATTTCAAATTTGTATAATTAGTATAACGGAAATATATACTTCTAAACTTCTCACCTGTCATGTTAACCGGTGAGCAAGCGTGTCGCTAGGCCGCTTGACTTTTCTAGTCGTTTGTTGTAATGTTTTGCAAACGATCTAGCTGTCTTCCAGCCTGCATGTGCTAGGATCCTCTGAACGGAGATCCCCAGCTGTTGTGCCTTTGAGACCATGGCTCCTCTTTTCGAATGGGAAGCGTATCGCCCTGTATCGATGCCTGTGGCCTTAAGCACTTTAATAGTCCATCTTGGGAGTGTGTCTCTCGAAATGGCTTTGTATGGTTTAATAAAACTCACCAAAAGTTGTTTTTAATTTCTAATTCCTTTTGTCTTGGATATATACTCCCATATGACTGACACTACACAAAGTCGTCGATCATCTGGGAAACTATTTAAATGCACTGTGGACAGTGGGTCCCCTGTGCGGTTTGATTTTAATAATTGTTTTAAATCAAACATCGCCTCCTTGCGATCTATCTTCAGTCCATCTAGAGACAATGCTATAATAGTTTGTCCCCTATGTCCGGTGACTAGCAGTAAAAGAACTGCTAACTTAAAACCTAGCTCCTTAATTCCTAGATGATTTAAATAGTTTAAAAACTATTGAAACATCCCAAAATCGATTATATTTTGGTTTTGGCGGATTTCTCTCATACACCGATCTCATGAACCAGTGAATAACTTGATGTTTACCAACTGTTTGTCCATCTACTCTTGGGAGCACAATAGACAATGCACACCTAGCAGCGTTAATCGCTCCAAAACCTAAGCCCTCGTCCCCTAGCATCCGCAAAACTCTAACTACTTGTGCTATAGTAGGCCTTAAAGGCTTAACCTTTTTAATTAAACAATGCAGTCCAAACTTCTTTAAATAACTAGAATATAATTTCACTGTTCCTTTCCTCCACGCATGGGAAAGCAGCCCCTGTTGAGTAATTTGATCTAAACCAAACTGCTGCAAATAATTCTTTAAAAAAGGAATGCCAGAAGGGGTGTTGTTGACATGTCTCCATGAATCGTGAGCGGTCCTTGATGTTGTAAATTCCCATGTGCTCGTGGGAATCTGAGAGTGTCTCTTGCTCCCAATCTCACTGCTGCTAGCCATGGCTGTGTGTCCCACTCGGGCACGATCAGAATTGCGTGTGTCTGATCCATTCTGATCTTCCTAGCCACTCTACTGATAATGCTGAATGGTGGGAAAATATAATAAAAATTATTTTCCCAAATCAATGAAAATGCATCCACTTGCCAAGCATTGGGCTCTGGATGCCAAGATACATATTTAGATATTTTATAGTTCTTTCTTGATGCAAACAAGTCTACCTGTGGCCATCCCCATTTCTGATAAATTTGTTCAAAAATATTGTCATTCAACGACCACTCCAAATGATCATGGAAATTTTGACTTTTCCTGTCTGCTAACGTGTTCTGACTACCTGGGATATGTGCTACAGTTAGCCAAACATCATGCTCTTGCGCCCAATTCCAAATTAATTTTGCTATTCTATTACATGGTTTGGGCTTAGTCCCTCCCATGTTACAAATGTAGGCCATTGCGTTAGTATTATCTGTCAAAATTCTGACATGAAATTTCGGTATGCAGATAAAACTGCATAACCCCAAATAAACCGCTCTAAGTTCCAGAACATTAATATGGTCTGAACTCTCTTCCTCTAGCCATCGACTCCTGTTACTAAACTATCATGATGGGAACCCGATCCTTCTAAAGACGCATCTGTTGTAACTATAGTGTTGGGTTCACCCATGAGTATCGGATTCGGAGAGGAGTTAATATGTTTAAACCACCACTCAATATCCTTTAGTCCTTCTGGTGAGATAGACATTTTTCTTTCAAAATTACCTTTAGCGCGAACTAATGCTAAATTCTTATCTAACTCTAGCGACTTAATGTGAGCTTTTCCATATAGTATAGCAGGGGTATAGGCTATCATAAGACCGATAAGCATGGCGACCTGCCTAATCTTTGGCCTCATTAATTGTAACAACTGGTTTGCCGTACCTGTGAACTTGTCTAGTTTCTGTTTTGTTAGCGAAACTGTCATTTCGTCTGTGTTCGTCGATCCTCCGATTGGCCCATTTTCGTGAGGCTGACCCATATATATATATATATATATATTAGGCTTATCGCTATGATCTACATTAATCTAGTTAAATGTAACCTTTATTTTAAATGGCTAACCTTGGAGATATTTTAAGGGCAAACATGCAAAATGACTTTTGATATGCACATCAAAACTCTGACACCATAAACATAAGCAATAACGGCTTCTATTAAATAGATTAAATATTCACCTCTATACAGCAACAAATGGTAAATATACGCATCAGAATATATGTTAGATATGTAGAATCAAACCTAGATAAGTGTTTTGGTTTAGACAATTTCATCCTTTCTTGGACATTGCAGATTTAATACTGCCGCTACAGATGTGAAATAAGCAACATTACAAAACAATTGATTATATCCAATTACATTAATACTGCTCCCAGAGTCCCAACCATTATATTATAAGCAAAACCATACAGAACAAGTGATGCCATCGAACGGCATTAACTGGGTAAAGTCCGCATGTTATATCAGTTCGCATCATGTTACATAATGCATTAATAATCTGTTGATATGAATGGGCATAGATTGCATACTAGACCTTGAAGCAAGTTTATGTTGAAAAAAATGACTGTATCAGACTGTATCAGTGGTATCCCCAATATTCAGGAAGGGGATTGCAGGAATCGATAGAGCTGGTGGAAACTTACACGCAGTATGTGTAAGTTGCTACCAATGTGTGGTGGGCTTACTGAATAATTCAACTTCTGCTGTCAACAGATGGCGGGCTTACTGAATAATTCAACTTATGCTGTCAACAGATGGCGGGCTTACTCAATAATTCAACTTATGCTGTCAACAGATGGCGGGCTTACTGAACAAATCAACTTATGCTGTCAACAGATGGTGGGCTTACTGAATAATTCAACTTATGCTGTCAACAGATGGCGGGCTTACTGAATAATTCAACTTATGCTGTCAACAGATGGCGGGCTTAGTGAATAATTCAACTTATGCTGTCAACAGATGGCGGGCTTACTGAATAATTCAACTTATGCTGTCAACAGATGGCGGGATTACTCAATAATTCAACTTGTGCTGTCAACAGATGGCGGGCTTACTCAATAATTCAACTCATGCTGTCAACAGATGGCGGGCTTACTCAATAATTCAATTTATGCTGTCAACAGATGGCGGGCTTACTGAATAATTCAACTTATGCTGTCAACAGATGGTGGGCTTTCTGAATAATTCAACTTATGCTGTCAACAGATGGCGGGCTTACTCAATAATTCAATTTATGCTGTCAACAGATGGCGGGCTTACTGAATAATTCAACTTATGCTGTCAACAGATGGCGGGCTTACTGAATAATTCAACTTATGCTGTCAACAGATGGCGGGCTTACTGAATAATTCAACTTATGCTGTCAACAGATGGCGGGCTTACTGAATAATTCAACTTATGCTGTCAACAGATGGCGGGCTTACTGAATAATTCAACTTATGCTGTCAACAGATGGCGGGCTTACTGAATAATTCAACTTATGCTGTCAACAGATGGCGGGCTTACTCAATAATTCAACTTATGCTGTCAACAGATGGCGGGCTTACTCAATAATTCAACTCATGCTGTCAACAGATGGCGGGCTTATTCAATAATTCAATTTATGCTGTCAACAGATGGCGGGCTTACTGAATAATTCAACTTACGCTGTCAACAGATGGTGGGCTTACTGAATAATTCAACTTATGCTGTCAACAGATGGCGGGCTTACTCAATAATTCAATTTATGCTGTCAACAGATGGCGGGCTTACTGAATAATTCAACTTATGCTGTCAACAGATGGCGGGCTTACTCAATAATTCAACTTATGCTGTCAACAGATGGTGGGCTTACTGAACAAATCAACTTATGCTGTCAACAGATGGCGGGCTTACTGAATAATTCAACTTATGCTGTCAACAGATGGCGGGCTTACTGAATAATTCAACTTATGTTGTCAACAGATGGCGGACTTACTGAATAATTCAACTTATGCTGTCAACAGATGGCAGGCTTACTGAATAATTCAACTTATGCTGTCAACAGATGGCGGGCTTACTGAATAATTCAACTTATGCTGTCAACAGATGGCGGGCTTACTCAATAATTCAACTTATGCTGTCAACAGATGGCAGGCTTACTGAACAAATCAACTTATGCTGTCAACAGATGGCTGGCTTAGTGAATAATTCAACTTATGCTGTCAACAGATGGCGGCTTACTGAATAATTCAACTTTTGCTGTCAACAGATGGCGGGCTTACTGAATAATTCAACTTATGCTGTCAACAGATGGCAGGCCCGACATCCCATATGCTATGTAGTGAGACTCCTGTTTCTAGTTCAAGATAATTCTAGAACTAGACAAATCTAGATTTAGATCGAGATAGATCTAAGGTTACAACATAAGACCTATGTTTATTTTTCTGACCAAGAAGCCCTACTATGACACTGATCTGCTGATAGTCACTTTCTTATGGTATTCTTTAAAAAAATAACCGAGAAACTTAAAGCTGCATAATCCGATGGTTTTGGTTTCTGTCATTTTCTGAGATAAACATATTAGGTTGATTGTCATAATCTAGTTTGAAGTAATTTTTATTTTAAATAGCTAACTTATGAGATATTTGAAGTGCAAGATGCAAAATTAGTTTTGGCAAGCATGCCAGAATTCTGACACCATAGGTTTCTGCAGTAATACTATGAATATGTTGTATTAAAATGTCTCAGCATTTCCTTCTATTTGGAGATTTAATAAACGCACCAGGATCTAAATTAAATATGTGGAATAAAATTGAGATGTTTGTTTTCGTTTGGAAAATTTGATGTTTTCATTGCACTATGCAGCTTTGGTCGTAATGCGAAGCATTATGCTTGATGCGAGGAGAGGAAGAGACCCTCTCCCCGCCCCGCGCTGTCGCGCTGCTTTCCCACCTCGGCAGACGGCGCGGCGCACCCCCCCCCTCCCCCGCCTTCCGTGTCGCGCGGCGCTCACGCCTCACCCGACGCCGCTGCTCGCCACCTCTCGCCCTCCCCCGGGCCGGCAGCTTTCACACTCACCTGCTGTCGCCCCTCCCTCTTCCCTTATAAGGCCGCCCCCCGGCCTCCCTCAGGCACTCGCCCTCCTGCCGCCTTCCCAGACTGTTCTTTTTCAACATTTGGCTCTCCACCTCGGACCTCTGCCCCACCACAGCTGCAGCATGCCTCAAGGGAAGGGACGTGGACGAAAGGGCTCCCGGGCCGCCCCCCGCACCCCGGGGCCCGCTCCAACTCCCAGGAGGGACGAGTCACCGGCCTCCGTCTCGGCATCTCCCGCGGCGCCCTCGGGCCCCGCCTCGGGCGCCGAGATTGCCCTAGTCCTGGAGGCTCTCCAGCGCATCCAGCTGGAGCAACGCCAGGCGGCCGCCGACCTCCACGCCCGGATCGACTCCCTGGGCACTGGGGAGGCCCCGCCGACACCTCGGGCGCCCGCCAGCACCACGGCCCGGCCCCGGCCGCCACCTCAGGCGCCCCCACCGGGGGCCGCGCACCCGGAGTACGAGAGGTACCGCCACCTCTCCCAAGCCTCCCCCATCACCTCGCCGCCCTACCAAGAGGAGCGGACCCGACACACCCCCGCCTCCGCGGCCGACGCCGTCCGGGACATCCTGGCATCCGCCGAGGCGCGGCACTGCACCAGGCGCCAAGGGATCCCGGCCAACTTCATCTTCCCCTCCGACCTCGTGAAGCGAGGGCCCGAGAGGAAGCCGGTGAAGAGGGGGGAGGCGACGAAGGACGAATACGCCCTCGCCCTCCTCACCCTCATCGACCACCCAGACTTCCCCGCCACTCCGCCCAGGGACTCCACCACCACCACCTCACAGTCTGCCGGGACAACCTGATCTACCCCTGGGCAACCGTCCGCCGGTACTCCGAGACCGTGTTTACAGCGATCGCGGACGGAACCCTCCCCCAGGGGTGGCATGACCCGGTGGCCCTCAACCTCATGAGGCTAGACTGCCTGGCCATGCCCGAGGAGCAAGCCACTGCCGCCCCGGCCCGCCTACCCGACCATCTCCACCGAGGCGCCCACCTCCCCCGACCCCAGGCTGACGCCCGCGCCACCTACGACAGGGAGACCCACGGCGCCCCCTGCCCGGCCTGGAACCGCGCCCCCGCCTCGTGCGATCGGGCCCACCTCGGGGAGGCCCACGGTGAGGCGGGGGACACCCGCCGTCACGTCTGCGCATACTGCGCCAACGTGAGGCGCCTCTTCACCATGCACAGCGAGGCCGACTGCATCACGAAGCAGACCCGTGAGCGCCAGACCCCTGCCACCTCGGCGGATTTTTGATCCGCCGGCCTCCCCCCGGCCGGCCCGGGGGAACCCCTCCGGCGCCTCACCCCCACCACTGCCGACAGCCCCGCAAGCCCAGCCGACAACCTCCCAGTGACCATCCAACGCAGCGCCGCCAAGCCCCAGCCGAGGATCATCACCTCGGGCATCACACCTCGGACCGCATCCCTGCCCAGCCTCAGGAGGAACCCTCTGCCACCGATCCTCACGACACCGCCTTCAACACCGCCCAGACCCCGACCACCACCCCATCCAGCCCCGAGGACTTCGCTGCCCCCCTGCTCGACCCTGGTCGGACCTCCTCACCGGATCCCGCCAAGGAGCGGGCCTCCCCTTTTTTGGCCGCCCGCTCCCTGTCGATGCAGGCCCCCGACACTCCCCGCCCCGAGAGGGAGCCTGACCCCCGACACGGCCCACCGCTCGGCCGGCCCGCCCCACCTGCTCCGCCTCGGGCGCGCCGCCAGCTTTCTCCGCCCAGACCTCCACCTCCGGACCCCCGCCTCGGATCATCACCTCAGGCGCGCCTCAAGCCCTCTCCTACTTTTGGTGGAGGGCTCCTCGGCACCCCCTCACTCCACTGACTTTTGAACTCTTCTCCTTATTTACTCCGCTCATCATCATTTATCCTTGTTTTTTATTTTACTTCTCTTCCCTGTTACCCTGTATGCCCTGTTTGTCTCTGAGGTGAAAATAAAAACCTTTATTTCCACCCCCGCCTCCTCTCTTCCTTTTCGCGCATCGGTCGTAATGCGAAGCATTACGCTTGATGTGAGGATAGGAAGAGACCCTCCCCCCGCCCCGCGCTGTCGCGCTGCTTTCCCACCTCGGCAGACGGCGCGGCGCGCCCCCCCCCCCTCCCCCGCCTTCCGCATCGCGCGGCGCTCACGCCTCACCCGACGCCGCTGCTCTCCACCTCTCACCCTCCCCCGGGCCGGCAGCTTTCACACTCACCTGCTGTCGCCCTCCCTCTTCCCTTATAAGGCCGCCCCCCGGCCTCCCTCAGGCACTCGCCCTCCTGCCGCCTTCCCAGACCTCTCCTTTTTCACCACCCACCTACCCTACACTCCTCCTACCTTCTCCTCCTCAGGTGGAGGGCTCCTCGGCACCCCCTCACTCCACTGACTTTTGAACTCTGCTCCTTATTTACTCCGCTGCGTTGGATGGTCACTGTTTTTTATTTTACTTCTCTTCCCTGTTACCCTATATGCCCTGTTTGTCTCTGAGGTGAAAATAAAACCTTTATTTCCACCCCCGCCTCCTCTCTTCCTTTTCGCGCATCAAGTTATGCATAGCAGGCTTCAGTAACAAACACATTAACTGTTTGACCCTAACTGCATACACATTTAGTGTTCGCTTTTAAAGGTCACCCACGGGGCGAGTTTCTGCTGAGCGGGCATATTCCGGGGGAAGAGGAGTCTATTTCTTAGTTCTGTCACGACGCTACATGTGGATCTTGAAGGGCATGGGTTCCCGAATGAGTCCGCCACGCATGTCGAGGGTCGGCAACGGCTCCCCTTCTGGGAACCGCACATTGTAGCGTTGCAACACGTTCGAGAAGAAGAGGACCGCCTCGTTTTTCACCATTTGTTCGCCGATACACATACTCCGTCCTGGTGCATAAGCATATTCAGCGCTAAACGGAGCGACCCAACTAGCCACGGTGCGACCCAACCAGTCACGTTTGAACTCGTTTCAGCTCATTTAAACTTGTTTCCGGTACAAAGGCTAGGGGACCAGGTTGGAGACTGAGTGATAATAGATGAAAACTCCTGTGCCTCTGCCTGAGCAAATGAATGCCAGGGGACCAGGCTAGACCTCCACAGAGCTAGAATTTCAAATCGAACACCAGGAGTGGAGTAACAAAATACACGCACAATCATAAAATACTTTGCTGTAGTTATATCGGGGGGGGGGGAATAAATGGATTAAAGTGTTTGAACTATATTTGAAATTTATCTACATCAATTTCTGTTTAAATTACACAATATCAGTAATTACTGAATGGGCAACTATTCCTGCAAGGGCATGCTCGATATGACCCAGTGGTCAGCCGTTTTTGCTTCTTTCGACGCTGTGGACCCTTCTCTCCTGGTGGCGAATACAGATAGCTGTCAGTCGGCACGGGTCCAATGCAAATGATACAAACTCACACAAAGCAACATCAAAATGAAGAAAGAAGAAAAGGAAAAAAGAAGGGTTGCTTGGGGTGCAGGAAGTGTAACAACGGATTTGCAAAGAAGAACACCTAGACCACCACCAGTAAAGGCGCGCCCGCTGGTGAGTAACCAGCTCTGGTGGGAGCTGCATGCATTACCTGCTAGCAGATCATCATTACCATGCAACCAATGCTGGTATCTTTATCATACTCCATTTTGGCAAGATGACAGATGAATAAAAAAAATGGCTCCAAGCCGTTGAATGTGTCAGAAGGAGTGTTACTCTCAATTGAGCCCTGTCTCCCCTGGGTCCCTTCCCTTTAGCCCCATCTCCCAGTGACACTGACTCATGACTAATAATATATGGTTACACTAAGGCTAACTCATCATATGTATGATACACCATTACGTTGCATCAAAGGAAATGTGTTAATAACTGAAACAATCACAACTGGACACGATTTCCTTGCGCGGATTGCAGGGTTTTCTCAGATTAATCAAACACATCTACCCCCCCCCCCCCCCGTAACAAACTCCACTAAACATCGCTATGAAATATACGTATACATTCACAGTGAGTATTCAGCTTGTTAAACTACTATAAAAAAAATATAAAAAAATCTTAGTCATCGCAACAAGTTTCGTGTCAATGCGGAGGCAGTGCTATCAGTTTGATATACTGGGTGGTTTAATTCAGTGGTGCTAGACTTACCAGCGCCAAAGAACATGATGTTTGGGTTCTTCTGCAGACTCCCATCTTCGCTTATTAGTGTGTCTGGACCGTACCGGTCATCCAGTGGGAACAGGTCCTTCTCCATATGTGCTGCCCAGAGGTTCGCCAAAATGTACGAGTCCTGCAATCAAGCACATTGCGCAGGTCAGATTATTATTTCCTATTCACAACACCGCCAGTCACAGGACGGGGTGGCCGAATCGGTAGAGGGCAGGCTTCCTGTCCGGAAGGTCAGGAGTTCGAATTTCAGCTGAGGCAAACCAATGACTTATAAATTTGGAACTTGTCACTACCTAGCCTGGCGCTCGGCATTAATAGGATAGGAAAGGACTGTTTGGCACAGTATCAGGATAATGTGACTTTGTGGGATATTGGGCTATGGTGCCAGCGGCCTGGTCTCCCAGTAGGGCAGCACTATAAAGTCACTATGAGGGTGCACTGTCAGAATTCGGAACCCATCCTGATATGACAGTAGATGTTGCTAGGTCGTAAAAGAACAAACAAACATCGTTAGTCATTTCATCACCATATTAGCATCGTCAGCTTATCACTCACCACTCTCATAGAGGGTGTTTTTATAATTATAAAGACTTTATATGTGTCTCTAAGTTACATGATTATCGTAGTCGCATAGATTTATGAACCCTGCTACCACATAGTGGCGGCGTCTTGCTCGGCACCGCGGTCAATGGCACTGACGAACAGATCCGTTGTCAAAACATTGACCTCCGCTGGATCCGGGTCTTGCTCAGCATTGTGAGGATCGGGCTCTTCAACAGTCAACTCGTGTGACCCTGCCCAGTCAGCTCCAGCAGAGCTTACCGAAGTGCCCGATCTTCTTGCAGGCTATGCAAGCTTTGCCTTTTGCTGGGCAGACTCCCCGACGGTGTTCGTATCCGCAGTTTTGACAGCGGATCTTGAACTCTCCAGCACCGGCACCGCCAGCATTCCAAGATGGCGATTCCCAAGATGGCGTCGCCGATGACCGGACGGCCGGTGCACTGGTATGCACAGTAGCATAGTTCCTCAGAAAATCAGTTTCCTTGACTTCACCATCTGATTTCTTGTCCTCTAACTGATCAGAACTGAACTTACTGAGTTTGCACATGTTGATGTACTTTTCTAACGTCAAATCAGCAGTTTGTAGCAGTTTGTTCCTCAAATTTGTGTTCCTTATGCCAGCCACCAGCCGATCGCGCAACAGTGACTCCTCCACCGATTCATACTCAGTCTTTCACTCTGTCTCTTAACGCAGTAACATACGTAGACATATTCTCATTAGCTTGGTTATGAGAATTGAACCGATAGCGTGTTATTATCAAGTTACTTTTACCTGTACAGTAGGTCTGAAACGCATCTGTGAGCGGTTCGATCTTGTCTCAATCAGCGAGCTCGATGGACATGTTGGCAAATACCTTTTGCGCGTCCTCGCCGGTGATATGAAGGAAGATGCAGCATTGGACTCGTTCCGCCTTCGTGATTATACCTGCAGCAATGGCATATATCTCATATGCTTTGATCCATGTTTTCCAGTTCGATCATGCGTTGTGGGTGAGGACAAGCTGACCTGGCGGCCGCAAACCCAGCAGCGTATTAGCGGGCGGCATTCTTCCTCATCTGACACCATGTAAAAGTACAACGTCTGAACACTTTGACTTCTGGATACTGAATGGTTTATTGCCGTCCAGGGCTCACTGAACCGCCGGCTAAACTTTCCATGACGTCATCTCATTTACATACTCCTTTGTCTCACTCACTGTCTGGAACATTACGCATCTCATTAGCATATATTACAGACGTTTCTAGATGTCCATTACACATATATTACAACCCATGCCAGCCATGCCACCCACGTCAGATGACAACCTTAAACCGCCCACCATAAACGCTCAGAAACCATATGGCACCCAAGGCACCCAAGTAAGAACTGTATGTCTCTTTTTTCTCTTATCTTGTTCTTCACCTATCATTCATCAGGTAGAGGCCACGTCTTGGATTTCAAAACGTCTTGAAAAATCAAGACGTTTTGAAAAACCAAGACAGTTTACATATAGAAACAAATAGGGGGGACCTGTCACAGTCTGCCACTACTTTAATATTGAGGATGGAACCTAACAAAATACATCATTAAATTGGCTATAAGTAGCTCTTCAAAGTTTCTATGAAGAAAATGCTCCTGTCTATAGTATGTTCATAATATTCAATTAAAACTACATTAAAATAAAGAGATAATCTTATTTTGCCTATAACATTGTGCTGTTTTTATTCTGGAATTAGTCATTTTTACTGGTGAAACACCATGGTCTATTTAAACCAGTATTTTTCTTAGAATCAAAATCCTGGACATAGTTAATGAGAAATAACCAACAATATGAACAAATCATGATGAATAGCATCATATATGCCATTACTCTAATGTACACAGGCAGATGGGTTGTTGTTTTAGCAGTCTACTACACAAGGATGGCCACTGGAGTTGGGTGTGGGTGTGGGTTGGGTGTGGGTGTGGGTGTGGGTGAAAAGTGGGATTTCTCTCTGTGTGGTATATCCACCATACAATATGTGTATGTGCATATACAGACAGAATATACATGTATATATATATATATGCATATATATATATATATGCATATATAGGCATACTTATAAAGATATAGTGATATACACGCATATATGTGCATATATGTGCATATATATGAATATGTACACATATATACATGTAGATATGTATATATACACATATATATGCGTATATATATGCACATATATGCATATATACGCATATATATGCATATATACGCATATATACACATATATATATGCATATATACATATATACGCATATATGTGTGTATATATGTGTATATATGCACATATATACACATACATACATGTAGGTATGTATATACACACATATATACATGTATATATGGGCATCTATATGTGCATATATATGTGCATATATATACATAAATGTATGGATGTATGGATATACTGGTACTGGTAGTACCCCTATCCTCAAACTTAAAAACAAGGTTTGGCAGCAGTCATGGCTCAATGACCATGACCCACATCCCCACTAAGTTTTTCAGTTAGTCAGTTTACAGATGCATCCCCACCCTAGCTTCTTTGTGTTGGTGTCACCCTGTCAGCCATATAGACCAGGTTAGTGGTAGTCATGCATGGTTGCCCCACCTGACACCTCCCCCACCACCCACACACACAAAGTAAGACAATAGCCACACAGCAACACTGGTCTGCCATCCACACCCCCACCAGCCCACTTGTAGCCACACCATGCTGGTCAATGATGATGTGGTGATATTTATTTAAATTTTATTTTTATTTAATTTGATTTATTTATTATCCTTACTATTTAATTTTTTTCAGATTATTTATATCCATATTGTTTGCTCATTATTCACATGCTGTCAGGACCTCCCAGCATTCTGACACCAATTGGACCACTCTGGGATTAGCAGTTCCTATATAGCTCAGATGGCGGGGTGTTGGTCTCAAGATCAGAGGGTAACTGGTTCAAATCTTGGAACTAGAATAATTTGTTTGTAAAGAATGTCTTAATACAATTTTTTTAAATGCATAATTATATTAATATTAGTCAAATTTACCGGGCTCGACTTTACCCCGGGTCGACTTTACCCTGGGTCGACTTTAGCCCAGCTCGACTTTACCCCGGTTCGAGTTTACCCCGGCTCGACTTGACGTTACCTGCCTCGACTTTACCCGGCTCGATGTGACCCGCCTCGATGTTACCTGGCTCGACGTGACCCGTCTCAATGTTACCCACCTCAACGTTACCCACCTCAATGTTTTCCACCTCGACATTACCCACCTCGACGTTACCCGCATAAACGTTACCAGACCCAACTTTACCCAACCCGACTTTACCTGACCCAACTTCACCCGACCCGACTTCACCCGACCTGAGTTCACCCGACCACACTTTACCCGACCACACTTTACCTGGCCACACTTTAACCGGCCTGACTTTACCTCACCTCACTTTACCTGACCCGAGTTTACCTGACCCGAGTTTACCCGACCCAACTTTACTCGACCACACTTTACCCGACCGCACTTTACCTGACCACACTTTAACTGACCCGACTTTACGTCAGTTCACTTTATCTGACCCGAGTTTACCTGACACGAGTATACCCGACCCAACATTACCCGACCTGATGTTACCCACCTGGACTTTACGTTGAGGCGGGTAACGTTGAGGCAGGTAACGTTGAGGCGGGTAACGTCGAGGTGGGTAACATCGAGGCAGGTAACATTGAGGCGGGTAACATCGAGGTGGGTAACGTCAAGGCGGGTAACATCGAGGCGAGTAAGGTCGAGGCGGGTAACGTCAAGGCGGGTAACGTCGAGGCGGGTAACGTCGAGGCGGGTAATGTCGAAGCGTGTAACGTTGAGGCGGGTAACATCGAGGCAGGTAATGTCGAGGCGGGTAACGTTGAGGCGGGTAAGATCGAGGCGGGTAACGTCGAGGTGGGTAACGTTGAGGCGGGTAAGATCGAGGCGGGTAACATCTAGGCGGGTAACGTCGAGGCGGGTAATGTCGAGGCAGATAATATTGAGGCGGGTAACGTCGAGACGGGTAACGTCGAGGCGGGTAAGGTCGAGGTGGGTAACGGTGAGGCGGGTAACGTCGAGGCGGGTAACGTCGAGGCGAGTAACATCGAGGCGGGTAATGTCGAGGCGGGTAGCGTCGAGGCGGGTAGCATCGAGGCGGGTAACGTCGAGGCGGGTAACATCGAGGCGGGTAACGTCGAGGCGAGTAACGTTGAGGCGGGTAACGTCGAGACGGGTAACGTCGAGGCGGGTAATGTCGAGGCCGGTAAGGTCGAGGCTGGTAACGTCGAGGCGGGTAACGTCGAGGCGGGTAAAGTCGAGGCGGGTAGCGTCGAGGCGGGTAATGTTGAGGCGGGTAACATCAAGGCGGGTAACATCGAGGCGGGTAACATCGAGGTGGGTAACATCGAGGCGGGTAACGTCGAGGCGGGTAACGTCGAGGCAGGTAACGTCGAGCTGGGTAACGTCGAGGCGGGTTACGTGGAGGCGGGTAACATCGAGGCGGGTAATGTTGAGGCGGGTAATGTCGACTCGGGTAACGTCGAGGCGGGTAACGTCATGCCTTGAGGCGGGTAGCATCGAGGCGGGTAAAGTCGAGGCGGGTAACGTCAAGGCGCGTAACATCGAGGCGGGTAACATCGAGGCGGGTAGCGTCGAGGCGAGTAACATCGAGGCGGGTAACGTCAAGGCGGGTAACGTCGAGGCGGGTAATGTCGAGGTGGGTAACGTCGAGGCGGGTAATGTCGAGGCGGGTAACGTCGAGGTGGGTAACGTCGAGGCAGGTAACATCGAGGCATGTAACGTCAAGCCGGGTAACGTCGAGGCGTGTAACGTCGAGGTGGGTAACGTCGAGGCGGCTAACGTCGAGCGGGGTAAAGTGTAGTCGGGTAAAGTCATGTCGGGTGAACTCGGGTCGGGTGAACTCGGGTCAGGTGAAGTCAGGTCAGGTGAAGTCGGGTCGAGTGAAGTCGGATGGGGTGAAGTCGAGTCAGGTGAAGACGAGTCGGGTAAAATTGACCTGAGTAAAGCTGATCCGGGTAAAGCAGAGCCGTATAAAGCAGAGCCGGGTAAACCTGAGCCGGGTAAAGTAGAGCCGGGTAAAGCCCAGTCAGATAACGTCGAGCAATGTCGAGTTAGGTAAAGGCATATTGGTGGGAGGTCCTGACAGCATGTGAATAATGAGCAAACAGTATGGATAGAAATAATCTGAAAAAAATTAAAAAGTAAGGATAATAAATAAATAAATTTAAATATAAATAAAATAAAATTTAAATAAATATCACCACATCATCATTGACAAGCATGGTGTGGCTAGAGGGGCTGGTGGGGGTGTGGATTGCAGACCAGTGTTGCTGTGTGGGTATTGTTTTACTTTGTGTGTGTGGTTGGGGGGGGGGGAGGTGTCAGCTGGGGCAACCATGCATGACTACCACTAACCTGGTCTATATGGCTGGCAGGGTTACACCAACACAAAGAAGCTGACCCATCTAGGTCAGGTGCTGGGAGGGCTTTTTTTCGGCTGTCTCCTGACCGTCATATCCCGTGTTTGCGTTGTTCGTCATACTCTGTGCATCTCTGACGTTTTGTACAAACTTTTCACTTTGATTTGTGTCGTGGTTGCTGTTGTGACATGGGTGTAGGCTATGTAACATGTTTGGAAAAGGGAAGCTTTTAGATCATATATGTCCAGTACTGCAGGTATTGCAGGTATTGCAATACCTCAGGCAGTTTGACGCCCCTGCCCTGCAGAGTGGTAAACCACTGCCTTGTGGTACAGGTTCTTGACAGAACCGAAGGCTAAGGGAGCAAACCCTAAACAGAAAACCATGTCACTGTGGCAGCATTAAGGGCGGTTGATGTATGTAACTCCCAACATCTCCCGACCAGCCACTGCAGGGACAAATAGTTTTGCGCCTGTCTGGACATGTTCTTGCTGGTGTGAAACCTCTATTTGCTCCCCGAGAGAGTGCCGCTGGTAACTTGCAAAAGCCAGCAGCACTTCAAAACTTTTGCAAGCAGCTTTCATGAAATGTACAACCGCACAAAAAATGGAGAGTGGCAGTCAAGTAATGAAAGCAGTCTTTTTTGCATCGCGACCGACAGCATGATGATGATGATGTCCAGAGCTGCTCCGCCGAATGAGTGTCTATGGGGCACCCAGTGTGCTAGTTGACGTAAGAGTTTGCAGTGTTCCCTCCAGGGTCGCATGTCGGCTCCCCCTGCCGAATACACCACAATTCGGAAATTATGTGCCAATACTAACCGTGGGTATGATCCCGTGAGGAGTAGAACCCGTTGCATTGAAGCTTTTGGTCCATTTAGACTTACCGTAGTGGGTGTGGCTGGAATTGCTGGCCAGGATCATGAAATCTTTCCATATGGCGGTTAAGCCGGAAAGGTAGCAGAAAGCTACTAATCACGTCCAAACCTAAAGGCCCATAATGGTCATAGTGCAAATGGTGGGTAGGACTCCATGAGGAGTAGAACCCATTGCATAGCTTTTGGTCCTGTAATCCACAGTGTATCAGGAAACTGCTGCTGCCTATATCATTAATAAAACAATAAAGCCTACCGTCCATACGGTTAGGCTAGAGCGAGAATCAAACGCATCCCATGCGGGTCCACGACTGTAGGTGGTGGAAGCAATCAAACACAGACAGTAACAAAGGATGTGGGTCTGGACGATATCGACGTGAGCGTAGTATTCGCTCGGTAAGCTCACCCTTATGGTGCAGTCACACTACGACGTAATGGCCAACGAGTGTCCGACGAGTGGGACTTTCGAAAAACCCGACGTGATATGCAAATACGGGGCAAAGTTGGACGACACGGCGGCGTGGTCGACGTGGGTGAAACGACGGTCTAACGTCATCGGAACGAAAGAGGATGTAGAAGATATTTATTTGCTTGTGTCTGTGTGTCTGTCTGTGTGTGTGTCTGTGTGTGTGTCACATGTGTCTGTGTGTCTATATGTGTGTGTGTCTGTCTGTGTGTGTATGTGTGTGTCTGTGTGTGTGTCTGTGTGGGTATGTCTGTGTGTGTATGTCTGTGTGTGTCTGTGTGTGTATCTGTGTGTGTATGTGTGTGTATGTGTATGTATGTGTGTGTCTGTGTATGTATGTGTGTGTCTGTATGTGTGTTTGTCTGACACAGACACACACAGACACACACACAGACACACACATACATACACAGACACACATACACACACAGACATACACACACATACACACACATACATACACAGACACACACATACATACACACAGATACAGAGAGACACAGACACACACAGACACACACACAGACACATACACACACAGACACATACACACAGACACATACACACACAGACACGCACACAAACACAGACATACACAGACACACACATACACACACAGACCGACACACACACAGACAGAGAGAGAGAGACAGAGGGACGGAGAGACAGAGGGACGGAGAGACAGAGAGCAGAGAGACAGACAGACGGATCGTTCAATCTAACAAAAGCTACATTAACAATTGATATAACGACATAATAGATCTTGGTTCATAAATATATGCATTAATATGTGACAGAGTGTCATTAAAGCTCTTAATTTAAAAAAAAAATGTTAGGCTGTATTTATACTGTCCATAGCATATAAGCCCAGGTATTCAGGCTTGGTTTCAATGCTGGCCAGTTGTAGTGTTGGTGTTATATTATCACACAGTAGCTGCTGATAAGGTATTTGATTGCCTGCATTTCAGTAGCAGATAGATGGTTGGTATGTTTAGTAGCCTATGTTAGTTTTTTTGGGATTTTCTCGGCATATATGTATTTGATTTTTTCTACTCTTACTACTAGACTAGCGTTCTATTTACATATCATAGGTTTGTATGTAGATGTGTGGTGTGCTATCTGGCTACTTTTGGCATGGTTACCTGGGTTACCGAATACCTTAATGACGTGAAAACAAGCAAAAAACATACCTTGAACAACACAGCGCGTGACTGCTGTGCTTGGATTATGCTCATAGACTACATCACGGTTCGAGCGGTGCGGTGCATTGTGGGATGCGTCAGAGCAAAACATACCCGTGAGAAGCACATGGCTAATGCTAATACACTGGGTGCAGGTATGAAACGTGCTAGTTTCAGCTCATCTCAGCTCTTGTTTGAAACATAGAATACCAACTAAAAAAATATATATAATAAATTAAGATATTAATCTTTTATCCAGCATTGCATTTACATCAATATAACCAGGACATCTTATGCCATGTCCATTTAGAATTAGACCAATCTAGGCACTCAGACTAGTGTTAGAGCCATAGCCAGAGTCAGTTTTATTTATTGTATTCATGTCTTTATTTATATCCCATGGTTAATGACATATGTAGAAATAGAAAATGAGTAGGGTTAATCAGATATTGGTTATATATTTCTTTGAAACAAGTTTTTGTTGACACATTTGACATTTTAATATTTAGAACAAGAATTACTTCTGGCTAATCAATGGTGATGTAAACATCAGCATGTAAAGTGACTGAAATTGCATGTTTCTTAGCTCCAAATGCTTAATTATGGAGAGTTGTGTCTTAAACAAATTCATTATATTATTATATTGCATCCTTCCATCCATGTTTGCGCAAAATTGTTATGTATTTCTATTTATTTTGAATAAAATGCCAGTTTTGCCCTACGCGTATCGGCAAACTCAATGGCCGTACAAGTACGCCTTTGGTTTGCTCCCGCGCCGTTTCAGCGCATGCGCAGTCGGAACCGTGATATAGTCTATTGACATGAACCGGGAAAACTGTATCTCCCTAGGCTGTGAATAGCCTGGTGGCTACAGCCCGAGGTAAAAAACAAAAATATATAGGCCTATATATATATATATATTCACAAATTCATAAGGCGCTGCTAACTCAGTAGGTCAACTTGATGACAATATTTTATTTCAACACAATTTAGATAATTCGATTAAAAAAACAGGCATTGAGGTTCTAGCACTAATCTAAATCACACAGAATATTTAATATAATAAATCCATCGTATGCGTGGGACATAATTCACTTAAGGTCGAAACAGAAGTATATGTATATAGTGGGTTTTTATTACACGGAAGAACTCAATGAACGTTATACAGTTTTGGTCAGTAAGAAGCCAGATCAGTCTCTCTCGTCATCTCGGGTCAGCTCTGATGGTGAGCTCCCGGACTCGAACCCTTAGCCCTACCTGTTTTCCTTATTTTTCGGTGTGGGTGGGTGGGCAAAGAAATGTTGTTGGTGGTTCAATGGCGATGGCTGCAGCAGTTGTGTCCTGGTCTGAACTGAGGCTCTAGGGTTTGTGGGAAAACTCCCAGTGTCGCCTCCTGGTGCCAAACTCGCTTACAGTTACAGGGTTTAGTTCAGGCAAGATCCATAAGGGGGCGCCAGTGCAGTTCGGCGGCCACTATGTTAGTGGCAATGTGGAGTGTGGGGGAGTTTTATACAGATGGTGTCGCCGGCGGGTCAGTGGGTTCAATAATGTCCCGTCTCGCCCAAGAATTATCCATGTTAACAATAACATGTACAATTAACAATACCTTCATCATTACACCCATTGAGTCACAATTGACCAATTTCATGTGACGTCAGCACGGGTATCTAGGTCAGTGCTGGCTGCAGGATGACACACTGTCACACTACAAACTCAATGGCTATGAGCAATCTTCATAGAGAAAAGGTGAAATATCTCTAAAACCATACCACCTAGACACAAACTGCTTGAAACACATATAGAAAACATATTCAACGAATAGATTATATTAAATTTATATGGTTAGGGTTCTGGATTTCTATTAATTTTGAATTAAATAAAAGTTTTGTACTGCGCGTACCGGCAAACTCAGTGCATTGACAATGGCCATGAGCAATCTTCTTACAGAAAAAGTGAAATATCTCTAAAACGACACCACCTAGACACAAACCGCTTGGAAGACACATAGAAAACATATTCAACGAATAGATTATATTAAATTTATAAGGTTACGTTTCTGCATTTCTATTAATTTTGAATAAAATAGACGTTTTGCACTCCGCATACGGCAAAGTCAATGCATTGTCAATGGCAGTGAGCAATCTTCATACAGAAAAGGTGAAATATCTCTAAAACCACACCATATAGACACAAACCGCTTGGAACATATATAGAACACATATTTAACGAATAGATTATATTAAAGTTATATGGTTAGGGTTCTGGATTTCTATTAATTTTGAATTAAATAAAAATTTTGTACTGCGCGTACCGGCAAACTCAGTGCATTGTCAATGGCTGTGAGCAATCTTCTTACAGAAAAAGTGAAATATCTCTAAAACGACACCACCTAGGCACAAACCGCTTGGAAGACATGAAAACATATTCAACGAATAGATTATATTAAATTTATAAGGTTAGGCTTTTGCATTTCTATTCATTTTGAATAAAATAGACGTTTTACACTGCGCGTACGGACAAACTCTGTGGCAGTGTGCATTCGTTCTGCAGCCAAGCTGCGCGTGCATACCCGATGTTTACAAACATTGAAAGGGGTCTATAGTGATACTGATAGAGAGAGAAACAACACAACACAAACAAACGTTAAAAGCGCCACAGTAATCTGCTTAGCACCGTTTGACCTTTAACTGGTGTCTGAATTGACGCTCTCCCAAATTGAGTAACTGGTCTCCTTGATGAAAACATGCTGGGCATATTGGTTGTCCACCGATCTGCCGGCCTAGAGACCCGACTGAATGGACCGTTGGAAGGGACCAGGCGGACATTCCTTCTCCGAGAGGGGTACCCGGAGAAGACTACATATCTGAACACTTTGGTGGATGCGTGTGACTCTGTGGGGTTATGATAGGTCGTGTATGGCCACACGGTAACCCTTTGGGCGCGGTTTGTATTCTGGCCGTAGTTGTTGGTTTTCCTTGGTATAAACGGCCATCCTGGTACCGTGTTCCACTCTTGCTGGATGTAGAGCGTGGTTCGTTTGTAGCCTGGGTTCTGTGGGAGGCCCGTAGTGTTGAACGGGTACGGCGGCACGGTGGTGGTGTGGTCCCGGTCCGCACATCCTCCAGGAGAACACCCCTGGACGTAGTAGTACAGGAGGGTGGAGGGTCTTCTTCCAGCATCTCCTCCAGGGGTCGACACTTTCACTGGTGGCTCCTTGGTTGCCTCCTGTTCACCTGTAATTTAGGTAAACCATAAATCGATAGCCTACACGGGTATGAGGCCGCGTATCACCTGAGATTACACAATTACATTTTTTAAAGATTAAAATAGATTATGTTTTATAGTGTTTTCATCAATCGCATTTTATTCCAATAGCATTTTATTCCATCTGCGTACCACCTGAAAATGCCAAACTCGGCCTCTGTAGTTCTACCTTCATGATGTTGCTGATCATTAATGCCAACAAATCCTAGCGGCAATGCCGGATATACCTTTAGCCTAGAGCTTCAGAATATAGGGGGGGGGGGGGCTCTGGCCAGTGCTGTCCCACTGGGAGACTAGGCTGCCAGTTCCATGACCCGATCCCACTCAGTCACATTGGTCGTAATGCTCGCATTGCGTTTGATGCGAGGGAAGGAAGAGACCGTCCCCCCACCTCTCTCCCGCCGCCGCCCGGCATTCTCACCTTCCCTGCCACCCCGCTCTCAGCTTTCTCCCGCCTCGCCCTTTCTTCCTGCCCGCCGGCTTTCTCACCTCCCCCGCCTTCACGCCTCCCCGCTCCTTCCCTTATAAGGCCGCCCGCCGGCCTCCTTCAGCCATTCGCCTCCCAGCCGTCCTCCCTACACAAGCTCCTCTTTTCTCCACCCACCCACCCAACTCTCCCTACATGCTAGTGGAGGGCTCTTCAGCGCCCCTCACCGAGCTCACTGACTCTAAAATTACCTCCGCTCCTTATGAGCCCTTCTTACTGCCTTCCTTTTGACTTGTTGTATATACATGTGTTTTTCTTGTTCTGAGGCGTTAAAATAAAGTGCCTTTTTTCCCACCCCCGAATCGAACTCCCGATCTGCCACACGGAGGCCAGCGCTCTACCGATTCGGCCACCGCGCCCGTGTGGCCTTTAGAAGGGCTCTCACAATTGGACTAGCCTATGGCCTCTGTTCATTTCAATCCGGCACTGCCCACCAGTACCTTTATTTAGTAGGTCTAAAACTAACGACGTTTGAAATGGATAATAAGTATAATGCACCCATTTAGCTTGAACTGTCCGCTAATGACGGATCCTGGTGAGCTGGGTCAGAGCTACAGTCCTTCCTGGTTAGCCAGGGGAACTGGGAATACCAGTATTAGTATTTGTCACACTAAGCAGTTTCAAGCCCACACCTGTGGATGGCCTTGAGTGTTCCTCAGCACCCCCCCCCCCCGTCACCACACATACGCACACACCATCACACCACACCTTGTTGGTGATTTAACTTTCTTTTCTTTCTGAATTTGATTAAATTAATTTTGTAATACACTTCAAATGTTTGTATACAGTGACAACTGTGAAGGGATAGACTTCGGCAGTAGTTTCTATTAGTCATGTCTATGCGGCAACAAGAGATAAGAGAACCAGGATCTAAGGTAGATGTGTGGAATGAAATCTAGATAAGTGTTTTGGTTTCGACAATGTGATGCTTCCATCATGTTATGCAGCTTTAAATAAACCGATAAAACTTGCTCCTACTGTAGTAGAGTCTGCGGATTCCATTGATATCATCCTGGTGGAGCCTGAATGTGCCCGGTGCGTACGACCTGTAGTAAGGAGCCATCACTGCATCGACATTGTCAGAATGATTCAGACCCAGACTATGACCGATCTCGTGCACAGCAACAGGCAACAGCGTCTTCATGTTCAAACCTAAATCAAAGCAAGAAACAATTAATTAACATAGATTCGATGTGAAGATTAACATGTATTTTATTTAATAAATTTAATAAATCTCAGTCATATGCAGGTTTTCCTATATTTTAACCATCCTTGTCAGATATTATGCCCGATGTCAATGGAGCATTGGGAATTAAAGCGGTTCAACTTAAAGGGGCTGTCACATTACGATGCATCGCGCCAACGTATGCCGACATATGTGATTTTTGGCCGATACCTCGGGATATCTCGTTATGCATTATGCATGCATTAAGCGCTGGTTGGTATACGTCAATGTACGTCGATGTTCGTTGAGATACACCATCGCGTGTCAGGGGGTCGGCAAAGTTTTGTGCATGTACAAAACTTTCGACATACAACAACATTTGACAACGTGTGGATTTTACATCGGCTGTACATTATGTATATGTTAGGCGTACTTCGATGTATGTTAGACGTATGTTAGACAAACATTGTTCACTACATTGCACTACGTTGACCTACATTAAAGGCAGTGGGAACGTAGAGTCCATGTCCTGACAACATATAGATAACGTATGTCTAACGTACGTCTAACATATGTCTAAGGTACGTTTAGTATTTCTCCAGCATGTCTTGACGTATGTAACATATGAGGTGTAGTTCTGGCGATCGAATAACGTATATATAACATTCACCGGCATTCTGTGAACATACCATGAGCATAATTTGAGCGTTTTTTGCCCGGAAGCATGTTAGCCATACGTTGGTCATACGTTGGCCATACGCTATGTATACGGTATGTATACGTCCAACTTAACCCCCCCACACTGAAAAGTTTGACACTTCTCGATGTAAGAACGTGATTTTACACGTTGGCCACATGCTTTCCGAGATGTGTCATAATGTGACAGGGCCTTTAGTTATTATCCATGTAAAGGCCCTGTCACATTACGACGCATCTCGCAAGCGGGCCTCCAATGCGTAAAATCACTTTTTTACGCGAGATGCGTCAAACTTTTCGCCGCGGGGGGAAAAGTTGGATGTCAGCGCAATGTAGTGGATGTAAGCATAGCATCAGTCCGACGTAGTGGTAACGTATGTCGACGCATGACAAAAACAAACAAAAAAAGTTTGGCAGAACGTATGGCTAACATGCTTCTCGCGTGTGCAACATTTACCTAGTGTTGGCATAACGTGCTCCCAACGTTCTGCTAGCGACCATTAAACGTGTTGCACAATGTATGAGAGCGTAGTCCCAGCGCATGAGCGACACATGTCCAACGACAGTCCAGTGCATTTCGGCATTGTGACAGCGTGTACCCAGTGTGCGCGATGTTGGCATAACGCGTGAGTAACGCATGCCAATGTGCGGGGGTCACCTGACCCACCTGCAAAATGCTCATGGCACGTTTGCAGAATGCCGGCAAACATTATATATGTTAAGCGAGTGCCAGACGTGCGCAATATACGTCAAGACACGGTGGAGAAATGTCAACTGCGCGTCAGCCATACGGTATGCATACGTTAGAACAATGTCGTCATATGTTAGCGCTACGTTGCCAACATGCGGATTGAAGGCTCTCCATCAGATGACTGAAAGTCAACATAGGACAATGTAAGAACAACGTTTGTCCAATGCGCGTCTGACGTATCTCAACGTACACCTAACGTAGGCATAACGTAAGCACCCATGCATTGTCATACGTCGAAAGTTTTGTGAATACACAAAACTTTGCCGACCCCCTGACGCCCGCCGCCGTATGTTGACGAATGTTGGCATACATTGATGTATACCAACGCATGCCTAATGCATGTGTAATGCATAACGATGTATCCTGACGTAGCGGCAAGAAATCACATCCGTCGCCGTACGTTTGCGCGATGCGTCGTAATGTAACAGTCCCATTAGTGATGTGTAATTAAATTTAAATCTGAGTATAAGAGTTATAGAAGTTCCTAGATACCATCGATTATTCACTGATTATTCATCAAACGCTACCGGTGGCGCCACCACCCGGCATCCAACTTGTCGCCACCATGCCTGTGCCAGTCTCAGCTGAAAACGTTGATGACACACACTATTATAGTTTATATAGGATACTATTACAGTCTACCAAACCAATCGTATGTAATTAAGCATCACCTGGGTAGTAATAGGTGGTCCATGGTTCGGCATCATCAAAGTGAATATCACCATTTCGCGGATAGAAAGCATGTGCCAGGATCGTCCCCGGCCCATCGAATGGGGACCGGTCCCCGTGCTCTCCAACAACAAACCGAATAGCTATGTCAACCTGGTCAGGGTGATCTACATCTCGACGAACAAACCGAAAATCGGTCACATCACTCCAATACTGCAAAAGGGGCAGGTTGATCAGGTTATTACGTTGTTATATAATTAAAATAAATAAAACAATGTTTATTTCTAAACAACAGGGTGAAATAGATTAATACTAATATATTATTACCTTTGTGTTATGGTTATTTACTATATGTTATTAGCAGTATGTCATTGACGATATATAATTACACTACAGTGTCATTTTCAGGTTTACAACATTAGGCTATATCATTATAAATAACTCCATTTTTAAAGGCAGCTAGCATCTGCTTATTCCTGTAGTGCATTATAGTTTACACATATTACTACGATTACTGATATTATGTTGCCAATGAAATCGCATTTGATATATTATTTAATCAAGCCATTATACTAATAAATTCAAAGCACATTCAGAATGACTCTGATTGCACACGCAGGCGTCCCTATATATTCGAGTCAGACGCGTGCGCGCGCAGTCGTGGCGCCACCCTGGTGTTTTACACCGGAGATATCTTGATTTCAGCAGCTCGATTCTGGACTAACTTTCGATGCGTCAGTAGGCCTACACCATGCAAGGACATTGGCAGGTAAATTCCACGCAAGAACTAAATCAACAGAACCATTATAGTTCACGGAAATGTGTAGTGGAAATCGAATATTTTCCCTCAGCAATTTTTATTTAAAGCGAGTTGATTTTGAAGGTTAAAGCTGCATAGTTCGATGAAGCATCAAATTTTCAAAACCAAAACAATTATCTGGAATTGATTCGACATATCTAACTTACATACTGATGCACATATTAGGCATTTATTGTCACATAACAGGGAATACTGAGGTAATTTAATAGAACCTGTTACTGCTAAAGCCTATGGTGTCAGAGTTTTAGCAAAACTAATTTGACATGGTTGCACTTCAAATATCTCAAAACATAACTGTTTAAAATAAACAGGACTTGAAGCTAAAGTAAGGTCGATTATAACGATCAGGTTAATCTATTTATCTCAGAAAAATTACAGAAACTCAACACTATCGGACTATGCAACTTTAACGTCGAGACACAATTTCTGGATGTATTTTATGATTTTTCTGGGAAAAATTAACTACTGATATAACTTAATATAACATCTAAGTTATTTCTCACCCGACCGTCGTGACGTCATCGGTTTGCCAGCCATTATCACTACATATTTCAATCCAAGATGTTCATACTTCCCGCCAGGGGTCCCTTACCTCGGAGATATTACATTCCCAACCACAGGGCAAGGCCAACGAGGCAGGGCCCTTTGGCCCAACTCTCCTCACTTCTCTTTCCTCAATACTACTACCCTTTCTTTCCTTTTCTCCCGAGCTTACTCCCCTCGCTTCAACGACTTGTCGTTATTGGCGAATCGAACCCGAACCCTGCTCATATACGTTAGCTATACGTCCAACCCCGGTCGTGCCCGTTCACCATACACCGGCATATACGATTTTGTATATCCTAGCTATATTATATATATATTACATATATTATTTCATATATTACATTTATTACATATATTACATAGTACTTAATCACAGCAGACGAACCCAACTATTTTTCATAGGCCTGACGGACACCGTTCCATTTAGACCAATGTTGCCCTGGCATATAGCAGGTGTCCTGTCATCGGACATATTCCAATGGCACAAAAAGAGTTCAAACATTGAAATGCTACATGTTCTGGCACATAACCAAGCTGCTAACAGGGGGCGCTGAAAACAGGTACTACTGCGTGTAGTGCTTGGCTTGCATTTTCTCAACTGCTTTAAATAAACTGGAATGTTACTCGCCTGGAAAGCTTTGGCCATAGTCCGCCTCAGAGTCAAATGATGGAGTCTAACAGAATAGTCGAATATATTGTAAGTAAATGTCTTCTTCAACCAAATAGCTCCAACTGAAAAAAACCCAAATGTAGCTTATGAAGTTAGAGCTATTCAAAAACAGATATTAGAGGTATTTATGTTTGTCATATGTATATATTCGCTTGTTCATTATGCTAAAATGCAATGCCCCAGTCTTGTATAATAGAGGTATTATAACCCCATTTGTAATATAGACATCCTATATTTGAGATCTGAATTCACGTAGAAATAATTTTATGACATTGAAGTCAGAGGCAAAAATTGATTATGTTGAACATACTATATTATATTATAATATACTATGTATTATTGATTATTTATTTATGTATTTCTGTATTTTGCCGGAATCGAAAAGAGTGATATTCGAGTTGACTTGATTAAGTATCAAACATGTGACATAGGCACACAAATAACACCTGACATTCCAATTTTGAATTGAATATGCACATATATTTAACTTTTATTTTCAAATAGGTAATATCAAATCGGAAATATCAGTTCTTATCTGATCGCCAAAGCTAAGCAACACTGAGCCCCGTGAGTCCTTGAAATACGCGGTCACCTATGAATAACCTGACAGTGAAGTGATCCTGATAGTGAGTGGCTTATTTCCTCCAAATCAGTAAGTAACAAAAAGCGACTATTTAACATATATATAACATTCATGCTTAACTATTAATTTCACCTTGCTCAATCGAGTAAGACTCTTTGTATTGTGGGAATTGTCATGGATACGAAACTACGATTTGGTGCTAGGTTTTGTGCTTACTTGCTAAAACGTAGCGTTTCCGGCGTCTTGTGAAGCTGATTTGCATATCACTGTTTCCACACCGCGGTGCTCTCATCTTGGCGAGTGTGGCACTGTCAGCGACACCTGCACACAGAGTGACCGTTGAAATTAAGTAGCATGGTGTTTGTTTGCGTTTTATGTCCTAGCAATACACCTAAAGTCAAAGAAGGATAAGTACCGACTTTTTGACAGTGCACACTCAAGTTGACTTCACAGTGTTGCCCTACACCTGGCACCATGACACCACGACACAATATCCCTCTAAGTCATAGCATCCATTCTTGATACTGAGCCAGCCAGCCCTTTGCAGGGACGTGGTTGAATCCTTATTAACATCTTGTATTGCATTGATATATCAAACAAAACAGTTCCCAAATCAAAAAGGAAGTATTCATTAACATGTATGCATGCTTAAATTATAAAAAGAAATGTGATGTCTTCAGAAATAACATTACACATTTCCGTCACATGTGTAACCAATGGTGTCTGGATGCCACACAAATATTGTACACTAATTATTCCATGAATAAAGCATGGCTGGGAATTACTTTTTCTTATCAATATAATCACTACATATTTCTGTATATTATGCCATGATTAATATGCTTCTAAGTATGAAATTATTTAATTCTGCTTAGATTTTTATTAAGCAGACTGTGTGGTGTCATACAAATGTGTTACATGTGAGCAACACATGTCATACTGCCTTAAGACGTAGCTTAATCATGGACTACACCTTTATTTTTTATCTCATCAATTTATTATTTACATTTATGTAAAGGGGAGATTTCCAGCTTTCATTTGCAACCAACAAATGTAAAAAAATCCAATATTAGATTTTAACTCTCCATGTGACACTTCTGGCGAGTTTTCAGGAGAGTGCCCCATATACACAACCCAGGGTGTGCGGTGAATCCATAAGGACAAGAACCCAGTAACTGAAAAAAATACATTTTGTTTTGTTTTAAGCGTAGATTTCATATATGCAATATGCAGCGGCGAATGCAGCATGAGGCATGCGGCATGTGTCATGACATATCCATTTGAATTTATCCCTGAATTTCTTGCAACAAATTTGTGAAGGAAAGTCAAAGTTGCTGGTTTCTCTATGGGGAATTCGCATTCGCACCGATCGGTACATGGGCCGATCCACTTTCCACATTTGCATTAGCATTCGCATTCGGAAATATGGAAGCACCACTGTGCCTTTACATGCGTTACATGCTTCTCGATTTTTTATGTCGCATTCGCATTAGCATTCCGCATACCGCGTATGCTTATCGTATGCTTATCTTAGCTTTAGCCTGCTGTTCTGGTTGCTTAGCGACAGATTGACAACTCTGAACGTAAGGCCCTCAGCGTTACTTGGTGTGGTGGGTGTGTAAAGGAATAATATTGCCCTAATATTGCAATATTATACCAGACTAAAACTGCCGGTAGGAAATCTTATACTAGTATCAGAGAGCGTGTATACAGATGAGAGGGACAACTCCCATACTACACCATGTAACAGATGCCGACTGTGGCGCTCCAAGTGGTGGTTGTTGAACAGTATATGACACAGCTGTCAAACTCAAGGCATTGTCAATGGTCGTGTGCAATCTTCCTACAGAAAACGTTAAATATCTCTAAAACTACAACACCTAGAAACAAACTGATTGGAATACACATAGGAAACATGTTTACCAACAAGATTATATTAAAGAGATATGGTTAGGGTTCTGGATTTCTATTAATTTGGAATAAAACTGACGTTTTTCACTACGCGTACGGCAAACTCAAGGCATTGTCAATGGACGTGTGCAATCTTCCTACAGAAAAAGTTAAATATCTCTAAAACTACAACAAATAGAAACAACTGATTGGAATACACATAGAAAACATGTTTACCAAAAGATTATATTAATTATAGGTTAGGGTTCTGGATTTCTATTAATTGAATAAAACTAGTTTTTCACTACGCGTACGGCAAACTCAAGGCTTGTCAATGGTCGTGTGCAATTTCCTACAGAAAAAGTGAAATATCTCTAAAATACACCAAATAGAAACAAGCGCTTAGTACACATAGAAAACATGTTTACCAAAAGGATTATATTAAATCGATAAGGTTAGGCTTCTGCATTTCTATTAATTTTGAATAAAAACAAATGTTTTGCACTACACGTATGGCAAACTCAAAGCTTGTTCAACACTAACCGCCAGGAACGCCACTGTAGCCTGTGTTACCGATTTTCGCGGGAGTTGTCTCTCTCATCTGTATACACGCTCTCTGCTAGTATTCTACTGCCTCCCGGGTATAATACTGGACGCGGTGGCCTAATCGGTAGGGCGAATGCTTCCCGTGTTGAAGGTCGGGAGTTCGAATCCCAGCCGAGTCAAACCAATGACTTATAAATTTGATACTTGTCGCTACCTAGCCTGGCACTCAGCATTATTAATGTTAGGATAGGACAAGGATGGGTTTTGCACAGTATCAGGATAATGTGACTGTGTGGGACAGCAGCCTGGTCTCCCAGTGGGGCAGCACTATAAAGTCACCATGTGTGCACACTGTCACAAGTCGGTACCTGTCCGGATATGAATTCCTCGTATTCACCACCCACACATAAGGTGTTTTTGTCATTCGCGATATCTGTTCTGTTGGAAATTAGGATGGGGATTTTACAGCATGTTTACACCGAGGACCATGAGGTACCCATTTACGAACCTAAAACTCTCCACGCACTAATTTAATAAACAGGAATAAGACATGAGGGGTTCAGGCGCAAAACCACGTAAACACCATTTTCATGAAAAGTGAGATAAGCAATGGAGACAGCACTTCTTAGTCCCTAATAGCCAGTGAGCAAATCAATTTTGTTTCAAAACCTGGTAAGTCCTTTGTTAAATCGGACCTAAGATACGGTTTTGTTGCAAAACCTCGTAAGTGCCATTTGAGTTTGTCTGCAGAACCATGTAAGTTGTAGAGGGCCAATCACCAGCGCGCATCAGATCACATGATGCACAAAATGGCGCTGCCCAGAATCACTATTTTTGTGCGCTGATTTTGCTAGATTCGTTTGGTCTACGGCTGTTAATTATGGAAACATATGATGCAATTGATGAAAACATGATGTTATCACCATCGGGAAAGTGTAAACGATGTCAGCCACAAAATTCCTCGCGTTCTAAAGCCAAAGCAGCTCGCTACAGTGGAGAAAGTTTGATTCCGCGTGTCAAATGCGCACATAACAATACCGTGTGCACTGCCCAAACTTTGACAGAAAATGATTTACAGTACAACAAAGGGCAGCTGTATGTGACCACAGATAAAGTTAAGCAAGATGCAATCCTTGTGTCTCACATGGATATAAGCCAGGTCCATCACCGAAGGCCAAGAGTAGAAAATGAAGAAAGGGCACAAAACAGAGGTGTGTCGATCAAGTACAGCTTTGTGAAGGAAGATAAAACAAAGATTTCAGTATGCCAGGCTTCATTTCTCAGCATTTTGTGTAAGTATGGTGACCATAAGCATTATTATAGGAAGTCATAGATCATTGTAGCCTAATGTCATTTTCATGGTGGGGGTGGGGTAATATATTTTTAGTTACAGTCAACTGAAAAAGGTATTATTTCCCTGGTATTGTTATTATTTTTGTCTTCCACATACGGCAAGACATTTAACCTATTTTATTTCAGATATTTCATATCCGTTTTCCTAATGTCATTTTCATGGTGGGGGCAGGGTAATATATTTTTAGTTATAGTCAACTGGTATGTTATTATTTTTTTCTTCCACATACGGCAAGACATGTAATCTATTTTATTTAAGATATTTCATAGTCTTAACTTTGTTTTCCAGGACTCACACGCATTATGTTTTTAAAGAAAAAAACACCTAATGATTAGAACCTGTAATAAACGTGTTCATTAGCTTTGTCATATAGAATTTAATTTATTCTTTCAGGTGTCAAGGAATATCGAGTCCAGAGCATCGCGAGGTACTGGCTTGAGCATGGTAGATCTCCGGAAAATCGTGGTGGTTACAGGAGAGCTGCAGAAAATGAGGGGAAGAAGGAGAGTGTTCGAAATCATATAAAGTCCTTCACGTGCCGAGCTAGCCACTATGCTCGTCGAGGTGCACCAGGGAGGAAGTACCTTCCTAGTGATTTAAGTGTTGCAAAGATGCACAAATTGTTCCAGACGCAGAATCATGACAGGATAACGTACTCACTGTATTGGAGCATTTTTGTGTACGACTTCAATCTTGCATTTGGTCACCTTGCCGCAGATGTATGTTCCACATGTATGAAATTCCGCTTGAAAATTAAGGATCTAGAGCAAACCCCTGAAGAAAAGCGAGAAAATATTCTGCTGTATGGGTTGCATCGTCGCCGTGCCCGTCAATTTTATACCAAGATGAATGAGGTGGGAGATAGTTTCACTGTCTGTTTTGATGTTATGGAAAATCTTGTTCTTCCGAAGTCCCCAATAGGGCAAACGTATTATTCTCGCCAGTTATACATGTATGTGTTTGTGATTGTTCATCACCGAAGTAGAGGAGAACTGCAGGGGAAAGATGACATTCATTTATATACATGGCTTGAACATCAGAATGCCAAAGACAGCAATACAATTGCTTCTGCATTACATGATTACTTAGGTTCAGTGGTTAACATGGACATAAATCAAACTGAATTCCTACGTTTGTTCTCAGATTCTTGCTATGGCCAAAATAAGAACATTAACATTTTATCCATGTTGTTTGCTTTGTGCAACCAGAAGTACCCAAATCTTACTGTTGAATACACTTTCCCAATACAGGGACACAGCTTTCTTCCTGCAGACCGAGTGTTTGGAAGGATCGAGCAAGAAATCCGAAAGAAGGAAACAATATTAATGCCAGAGGAATACTGTGAGATTCTGAGGAACCATGGTTCTGTTCATGTGTATGGAAAGGATTGGATGTGCTATGATTACAAAGCAGAATCAGCCAGTTTCACAAAATGTCAAAGATCTTTCAAAATTAGTGAGGCAAGAGTGCTACAGGTTTCTAAGAATAAGTTGGGGTTCAAAAGTGCATTTGCTGGGGAATTTTGCCAACACTCCCTTCTAAAAAGGGGGAAAAAGTGGGCACAGTTCAATCCTTCACTACTGGCTGATATTAACTGCGTGAAAGAGGCTAAGAAGCAGGATGTTATGAAGCTGCTGAAACAGTTGGATGTAAATCAAGAGGTTCGTAGTTACTATGAGAATGCCCTCTCTCATGTTGGCAATCAGAACATTGTGCAGGACCTTGAGGATAGTGGTGATGATGAGTAAGCTTATGATGGAAATTTAATGTTACACACTCTGCCTCTGTGAGCAGGAATTATGTGGGGCGGGGCAAGTTAATTCAATATTATGAGAAAATACTTTAACACTCGCTAGCCCAATTTCAGTAAATCGATGGATGTATGTTTAAATTGGGGTAATGGGTGGGTTAACTGACTGAATTTTCATGTAATCTTTCTTTTCGTGTAATCTCTGTGATGACTTCTAATGGCAAATGGAGTATATTGTGACTGGACTAGCATTATTTTCCTGTCATCTCTCCATAATTATGACTCTAGAGTAAGGATCTTATTGTGATTGTTATTACACTGGGATTTCATAATCGTTTAAATAATTGTCAGTTTTAACGCTTTCTGAAGACGAGGAAGAATAGGCCTACTGCCAAACTTTGGTATATTCATAGATAAGAAAGGGTGTTCTTTTGAATATATAATACATGCTTCACGTTTAAGATATTTCTAATTGTGTGTTCTTTGATTCTGCAACATTTCCATAAGATTAGTCTTTGACAATGGACTTACCTGGTTTTGCAAACAAACCGAAAGTGGACTTACTTGGTTTTGCAGAAAAATCAATAAAAGTTGGTTAATTAATGAGTTTTGGAATAAAGGTTCATTTATCACTTTCATAGTATTTGTTCATTGCCCATAACCATTTAATAACAAGAACAGTGGAATTACTGAGAATTATATTCATGGTCATATAAAAATCTTGATTTTAAAACAAAAGAGGTCGGGTGAACTTACTAGGTTTTGCGCCTGAACCCCTCACATGCACAATTGTATTGAAGAGCAATTAGTGTAGTAAACAAAGAGGGAAGTTTTATTGTGGACGGAGTAGTATGATACTGACATATTACCCCTAGGGGAGCTTTTATTCCAGTATATTATTGTCAGGGTTGGTAGGGAGGAGGGAGATTCATTCTGTTATACTATTTTAGGGGGATGGGGGGAGGATTAACACTCAAAGGGGACACTTTTCCCCTGCACCTCTGTAAAATCCTGTCTTAACATTTGTATTTCACCAGCAGTAAGTAATTTTGTTATTCGCGAAGGAGCTATCTATAAATCTGAGAAGTAGCGATTATGTGTGAAGGCGAATGTGACTGGAATGGTGGTGGTGCCCCCTAGCCTACCGGATTTGCGGTGGAGGGTCACAGGGGCGCCAGTTACAGATAGTGGCGACTCACAGAACCAACCATGCCACAATGCTTCATTGGCAATAATATTGGCATGTTAAAATATGCAACACAACTTTATACGCCACTAGTGCCATTCGATCGACCAAAGGGCACCTTGTATGAAGGCAACCATGTGTGCAATAATATACATGTTAAGACATGTTCTATTCCTACTTGAAGGTTGCCATGTATTTGAGTTGCGTTTTAGAGCAAATGCTAGGACACCGGACGCGGTGGCTAAATCGATAGAGCGCAAGCCTCCCTTGCTGAAGGTCGGGAGTTCAATTCCCGGTCGAGTCAAACCAATGACTTACAAAATTGATACTTGTTGTTTCTTAGCCAGGCACTCGGCATTATTAGGATAGGGCAAGGACCGGTTGGCTCAGTGTCAGGATAATGTAACTGAGTGGGATATCAGGTCATGGTCCTGGCAGCCTGGTCTCTGTGAGTATGAATGTACACTGTCACAAGACGGTACCCGTCCTTGTATGACCTTAGATCTTGTCAGGATGTAAAACTCCAAAAACTAACGAACTGAAGAACTAGGGCATGTCTACAATATTTGTACTCAGGGACCTCGCTTCCACATTCGCATACCACCTGAGATTATAAATATTAAATAATAATAATAACATATATATGATGTTGTATAGTGTTTCATATCATCGCATTTCATTCCAATTGCGTTTTATTCCATATATGTACCACCTGAAAATACCAAGCAATGCCCCTGTTACATACCTGTTTGCGGAAGGCCAACAAATTTCTGGAATGCTTGTATGGCTGGTTGAATACTAGTAGGTTCATTGCCCAGATCACTCGGTCTGAAGGTCGGCAAATATCCATACCGCTGCAGGAACTCCTTCTGCCAATGGAGGTGTGACGTACGGATGGATGTAAAGTATGCTCAGAAACTGTGTTGTTTGACTATAGCACACTGTTTTATATTCTAGGCTGCACGTCTATGCACATAACTATATTAAATAACTTGATTCATAACTTTGTATCTGTGACTATAATATATCAAGTTATTCACATATATTAATTGCATATATTAATTTAAATATTATTATATATTTATATACATTTACTTATATATATAAATATATATATATATATATATATATATATATATATATGTGTGTGTGTGTGTGTGTGTCAGGCCAGAGACTGCAATCTGGTAGAATCACAGCCTTTACTAGTAGTGCCTACTAGTACTACACGTAGTAGGATCAGATATTCTACCAGTAGAGTCTCCACAAGTAGAGTCCCCTACAAGTAGAGTCTCTGATCCAATCACCCATTCTTAGTTAATGATATATATGTATAACCCAGTAAATATTTCAAGACAAATAACCTAGCAACTTATTATAATTCACAAGCAAACTTTAATCTTCAAAGGTCACAAAATGTGTGCATACCATTTACATTATGTACTGTATTTTCAACGAAATCCAACCGTTATATCTTTAATTATTTACCTTTTTTAAATTGTCATAGTCCTTACATTATCAAAGTTTAAAACCAGTAATAATAAAAGTTATTCACAACTTATTCAGGCATACGCCAACAGTTGCTTGATGACACTTAGATGAGTATGGAAGTCATACCTTTTTACATTTACACTTGTTATGTCTGCATCTTCCTTTGCAACTTCACCTCCAACGATTCTCATCCCGCAAGGCCCTCGGACCGCAAGCCCCATATTTAGCAATAACCACCTAGTGTTTGTTTAAAGCGGAAACTACGTAGCATGCAAGCTAACCTCCACCCACCCCTCACTCAGAAATGCTACCTGTAGATATATATAGATCATTGAATACATTATTTAGATCAAAATTTTGAAGTTTGAGATAGACATATATAGATCATTAACTAAGAATGGTTATTTGGATCAGAGGCTCTACTGGAACTAGTGGTAGAGTCCCTGATTAGGGTTTCTACTGGTAGAATGGGCGATTTTACCAGATCGCAGTCTTTACCCTGATACAGACAGACATATATATATATATATATATAAATATATATATATATACATATATATATATATATATACAGTTATATATATTTATATGAGGTTATACATGTTTATATATATTAGGTATATTATATAATTTATGTATATTTATATATATATATTCATAAAATATACACATAGATCTGCGTGTGGTGTTTTAGAATTTTACAAGTATAAACTTACGGAAGTCACTACCAAGCGTTTATTTCCACTTTCATATTACTTGATCCTGTTGGTGAAGCCCTCATCAGGCTTCTCACCACACTAACAGTGGCGTGTCTCCTCTCTTAATCGCCATTCAAAACATACACCTTCGCTATATATATAATAGTCATATATATGACATACATGTATATATATATAAACATATATACATATGTATTTAAATATATATATATAACACCTATATATATATATATATATATATATATATAACACGTATTACTTGATTGCAATGGGTATAGCCATGGATACTGCCATTAACACTATTTACTGATCCCTCTGTCTGAGTAATAAACAATGGCGCTATGATTATATTCCTTATTTATGTTCGCACAATAACATTATGTTGCATACAGCAGTACCTTCCCTCAGCGACCTCCTTGAGTGGCGAACCCTTGCCATGTGTGGAATTACTCAATCTGCAACCTGTTTTTGTTTTCATTTGATTTGTCACTCCGATGATTGGGCACCTGCTATTTTAGAATAACATTGGTCTGGATGCAGAATTGTTCGTTGAAGACAGGTACTTCTCTCTTTCTCTCTCTCTCTCTCTATATATATATATATGCGTATATCATGTGCGTGTTTCTAGTCATGTTAATGGATTGCATAGCATACATTTGCAACTATTGAATCATGTATCAGACACACAACAGAGGATAAGACAATCAACTATCACACATTATAAACGCCATTCGACAAACCAGTCAGCTGAAAGCAGACCACATTATTCATTGACATCAGGGCCGCGTTCAGGGTCCGCCTCAGAGTCAACTGCGAGACGGCTCTTCGACGTCTGTTTCGGCAATTTGCATTCAGGGTGTGCCTCGGAGTCGACTCCGAGACGTCATGCCTTTCAAGTAGGAGACAACAACGCCTCCAAAATGGCCGTCGGTTTCAGCCACCATTTTCGAGTCCCCCAACAGCTAAAGTCGTTCAGACTAGCGCGACTACGGAAATATCTCCGAGGCGGCTCCGAGGCGTACCTTGAACGAAGCCCAAGATTGTATGTGACAGCTGCAGGCACATATGGAGTTTTTCTCTATTCTTCTCTGCCTTTTGCTCTCATTTCAATGACATGCGTAATTGGGTGCACTGGCCTCCCAAGGTGAAATGCCACATACACTGAGCCTAGATATGCTAGTGATTATGTTAGGACTGGAATGGCAGAAGCGTGTGCTCGAGTCCCGCTCTAAGTGCAATGGTTCCCTTTATTTACAACCCTCCCTTTACCTTGGTGCCATAACAAGGATACTGTTAACCTATGGAATGAGTATTGCATTTGTAACTAAAAGAATGAGACTTACAATTCCAGAGTGCCGAGTGTTGTGAGGTACACTCACCTCCGCCGACGAAATTCTACAAAAACATGATATAGGTGTTCGTAGAGTTGATCGTCTAATAGTTATGATGCTAAGTCACTAACCCCGAAATGAAAGAGGTGTGGGATGGAGATTCGCTTTAGGCTCCGTGTTTCATTTCATTTGCACCTCCACACACACATTTGTGTGTGGGGGTGTTAGTGTGGTGAGAAGCCTGATGAGGGCTCCACCAACAGGATCAAGTAATATGGAAGTGGAAATAAACGATTGGTAGTGACTTCCGTAAGTTTATACTTGTAAAATTCTAAAACATCACATGCAGATGTATAACTATATCTATGTGTATATTTTATGAATATATATATATAAATATACATAAATTCAACATGAACATTCTACCGCCTAAGCTACGTCCCGCTCCTCCAGAAATATTAACAGTATTGCACTTAGAGCTACTGAGGATAGCGCCCGCAATATTGCTACCATTACCAATCATACTCCTTGAGTACGTTTGACTCACCACTGTGTCCGCGGCACACACCTGTTGTGTGATCAGCATCTGAATCCCGATGACCAGCAGCGCCACACTGCAGCAGCTGACGTGCACCCCCATGCCGGCTGAGCCTGAGTAGAGGTAACCACGTTATCTATCACTTATCAGCAGTCCGCCGTCCTCGCACCTGGTGCAGTCATCAGCCACTTGGCGGGCATACAGTTTAAATGAAGCCAATGGGCGAACACCGCCACAACGCGAATGTACACACACACGCGCCGAGAACAGCCTCGTTTTCAGTCCGGAGTGGGTGTGGCCAAATAAAATTATTTTACCAGCAGCAGATCGGTGCACTGTGGATTCCGGGGTGTAACCCCCCCCCCCCCACCACGCCCTCATAACCCCCCCCCCCCCCAACTGCACCCCCCCACACATACACACAATCCGGCCCCACCCCACCAAAGGATATTTAACTTAGAGGCGGGCGCAGAAAGATGTGGGGCAGTTCAGTGTAAACATTGCAGGACACGATCTTTTACCCCGATCCTTTAAATCTATCATTTTCGGGGAACGCTGCCTGCTGGAAAGCAGCTCGGTCACTGGTCAGCTCCCGGAGTGCCAGCCGCATTGCGCTCCCAGAGTACCCGGCCCATTGCCCGGGCCTTGCCTGCACACCATTCATTCAGCAAGACGGCCACCATTTTGGTGGAGCTGTGAAAATGACATTCAGGCATCAAGGTGCAGTTTTAATGCTTGGATTTGACGGGTCCGATTGGCTGTCCGACTGTGGACTGACAACTGAATGCTAAATTCTGCTCCAGGTGCGCAACGAAGGGAACAACCGCCTTACCTGATTACAGGCTTGAGAGATTACATTGTCGGCCGATATATACATTCGAATCTGGCACCGATTGTCTGAGTCGCTGGAACTCACACTCTTTAAATTCCGCAAACATATCAGGGGCGGAGCCAGAACTTTAAAAACTAATTTGTCAGCACAAAATTGTTCACACGTGCTTATATTAGAGGAAACTAAAAGATGTAAGCACACAATAAAAAAGGACAGTTTAACATATTTAGCAGGGAAAAGAATGGTGAGAGAGATTACTCATACATGCTTACACGCCCTTGCATTTCCTCAATTGTATTTGATTCTATTTACACAGGACCTCCTACCAACAATCAAGAATTATAAGCTGAAGTGGTAGACACATATCTCATGATCACGTAGCCTTCGAAAAGCATTGGAAAATTCTTCTTGCAAGACATTGTGAGAGTATGAGGAAGAAGAAGAGAAAGAGAGAAGAAACAATGGGAAGACAACATCAAAGAGTGAACAGGACTAGCGTTCGCTGAGTCCCAGAGGGCGGTGAAGAATATAGAAATGTGTCGAGAACTGATTACAAATTGACAGTGGTTTGTTTGTTTGTTGTTTTACATCCTAGCAACATCTAAGGTCATGACCCGATATCCCACTCAGTAACATTATCCTGACACTGAGCCAACCAGTCCTTGCCCTATTATAATAATGCTGAACACCAGGCTAGGAAGCAACAAGTATCAATTTTTAAGTCATTGGTTTGACTTGACCAGGGTTCGAACCCACGACACCACGATTTACCAGCACGGGAGACGGACGCTCTAACTCATTCGGCGTTGTTCCAATGATCAATTCATGTTAGGATAAAGTGAATGGGAGTAATCTTTCGCAGACTATCCTGACATCCGTTTGCAATATGAATGTAATGTTTTATGCGAGGTTCAACTAACTTTTCTTTGTATGCACATGAGGCTCGAATTGGTATTGGTGTAAAACCGAACGGGGTGGCCGATTAAGGACCAGTGCTGACTGGATTCCCACATAGGAGATTGCGGGTTTGAACTCTGGCCGAATCAAATCAATGCCTTACCAAATTGAGACTTGTCACTACCTGACAGTAGTCATGAAGAAGATAGGACAAGAACTGGTTTGCTCAATATCAGGATAATGTGGCTGAGTGGGATATCGGGGCATAGTGGGGCAGCACTATAAATCCGCTCTGAGTGCGCTCTGTCACAAGTCAGTGCCCAGCCTGATATGACCGTAGATGTTAGGACGGACAATTGTGACAAACAAACAATTAAATTCTGTAAAGTTGTTGAATCTGCCAAACAGGCAATGATAACGTCGGCCAATTACTTCCGTCACACTAAATGGGGTCCTGTCAGACATGGACTGTGCAGAGCGGAGCATTATGGTATTTGGTCGTCGGTCGCCAGAGTACACAAGTATGAGAAGTCTCTTTTCCCCCCTTACCCCCCCCCCCCCCACCCCCCCCCACCCCCCACACGCAGTAAAGAGTATTATGCCCTTCCACAAACTGATTATTTACTCCCAGGGGCGTTGGTCACACTACTTTGAAATCACACGATTCATTTTTATTTTGAATTTTGTTTGTTTTTCTTTTATAACTCACCCGGATAAATAAAGACAGAATCTCTGCCTAGGTACTAGATATATCCGCATGTTATACGCATATTAATATGCACTTTATTTTCCCATATTAATGCACATAGAAGACATAGTATTTAACAAATCAAATTACATACTATAATATAAAATTATTGCACGAACAAAATATATATATAACTTGAATATATATAACTTGACTGCATATGCACCATAAATCCATGATTGGTTTTCACTCATCTAAAATAATGACCTCCCTTAAAAATGTGATCACTCAATATTAACTTTACCTAGACATTCATTATATCGTAGCAATATATTCAAATTCCAGAAATATTAAAGGAAAGCTTGTTTTATTTAATGACGCCTCTAGAGCACATTCCTTTTTATCATTGGCTAATAGACATCAAAGGTATGGTCATTCTGACATATTTCTTTGGAGGAAACCTGCTGCTGTAACATAGGCTACTCTTTCCAATAAGCAGCAAGGGGTCTTTTATAATGCACTTTCCCACAGAGACGACAGCACATACCACAGCCTTTGATGAACCAATTGTGGACCACTGGTTGGAATGGAAAATAGCCCAGACTGCAAATGGGTTCACTGAGCAGGATCGATCGGATGACCCAGACCTTCTCAGGTGGACACTCTACCGCCTAAGCTACGTCCCGCTCCTCCAGAAATATTAACAGTATTGCGCCCGCAATATTCAGTATTGCGCCCGCAATATTCAGTGTCATGGTGTATAACAAGATACGTTTCTACTTCTTGGTCTGGAGCTCAAATAGTAGATATCGGGATGCAGCAGGTTGTGGGTTCGAACCATGCCAGCCAATGACTTGCAAAATCGATACTTGTCACTACTTAGTCTGGCGCTCGGCATTACTAGGATAGGGAAAGGACTAGCTTTCTAAGTTTCAGAATCATATGACTGAGTAGGATATCGTCTTTTTTGTGCTGGCAACCCGGTCTCCCAGTGTGGGAAGCACTATAAAGTTGTCATGAGTGCGCCCTATCACAAGTTGGTACCCGTCCTGATATGAGTGGTCCTTTATTTATATACACATAATAAGCTAATTGTTATATAGTACATATATAAGTATATGTACTAAATGAGGTCTCCTCCATTATTCAGCATTATAAGATATCCATGGCGTGTGCCGTAATTATATGTTCTCTCTGGTTGTATGTCTACATATTTGCTTTGAAACTGTTATCCTTTATTCCAATTTAGTTCCCTAATCCCGGCTTTAAAGTAGGTAAGACTGTTGTTGTTTTGAGGATGTGACTGTCAATGGTTAGCAGCAGTGTAGTAAAATAATGGGGTTTTGAGGGCATAGGCTGGTAACTACTAACAACAAATAGTTGTCTTGGGGTGTTTTGTGGTCGGGTATTTATTCTTCAGTCTGTGTTTATTCAACATCCTTATTTTGCGCTGGTTGAGTTCGTGCACCTCGCTTGCACAGGACAAACTTGTCTCCTCACCAAAAGAAACTTGCCATACTCTTGCACGTTCTCATTTTCAGTTGCAACAAAAATCGAAATCCCTCACTGTGAAAGCTCTCATTTGTGTTTTAATGGGAATTAATAGAAAGATTAGCAAAAAAACATGTTCCTAGCCATCCCCAGCCAAGAGGTCGGTTACTGGGGTCGGGACTTTTTGCACATGTCACATGTTTTTGTCAACTCCACTCGCGATGTTCGATTTGAAATTCTAGCAACTAGGTCGTGTTAATCGAATACGGCCGGTGTTACAGTTTCCGAGGCACACCAGTTTGCCAGGGACACATCGCTTCTGTGCATGCGTCAAAATCGAACAGCAGCATCACTAACCTTATAAATTTAATATAATATTTTTGGTAAACATGTTTTCCATATGTGTACCAAGCGATTTGTTTCTAGGTGGTGTCGTTTTAGAGATATTTAACTTTTTCTGTATTTTCTGTATAAAGATTGCTCACGGCCATTGACAATGCCTTGAGTTTGATGGTACGCCCAGTGCAAAACATTAGTTTTATTCAAAATTAATAGAAATCAAGAACCCTAGCCGTATAAATTTAATATAATCTTTATGGTAAAGATATTTTCTAAATGTGTACCATGCGATTTGTTTCTAGGTGGTGTAATTTGAGAGATATTTTACTTTTTCTGTATTAAGATTTGCTCACGGCCATTGACAATGCATTTGAATGGATGTGTCCATGGCAAACTAGTGTGCCTCGGAAACCGCAACACCGGTATGAGAGCAACTGGCCTTTAGATGACGCTGTAAGTTATACACAACTGTGGAAATCCAAATTGGCAGAGGTGGGGCAAAGGGAATCGAACCACCAACATTCAGATTAGGAGTCCGACCTAGAAACCACTCTGCCATAGAGTATTACAATGTTCACCCCCTCCCCCTCATTGCTCTCAGGGCCAGGCAACGAGTGAGCCGGATGGGGAGGGTGTAAGTTTATTATGGAGCTTTCCCCTCTGCAGACATGGAATTATTTTGAGCATGCATACCAATGCAATTAAATAAAGATGTGCATGAAGCATATGAACTAAGTGCACATTTTACTTAATAGCATATGAGAATATATATAATGTTGGTTATATAAAAGCATCTCTCAGTTGTCAGCTTGCTGTGTGATATATGTTATATTAATAACTGTTGATGGTTGAGCTGTTTAGTTATTAATTTACTGATTATAAGGCATATATATGACATTTATATATGAACTTATTGTCGGAAATTAATATATGAAACTTTTGTTTAATTTAGTCTTTTTGTTGACTGGGCCAGCCAGGAGGGTGCCGGGGAGTGAGGCGGTCCAGCTGCCGTCCGTCCCCAGCAATGACACATAACCGGTGTAAAAGTATGTCTGAACACTTTGACTTCTGGATACTGAATGCTTTATTCCTCCGTCCAGGGTCCTGAACCGCCGGCACCCTCTGTCATGATGGCATCTCATTAGCATATTCCTTTGTTCTCCAAATGTGCCTGGATGCCTTTATGCATATATTACATCCCCCCCCTCAAAGTATTTCTGAGACATGAAATGTTTCAAAATCGTCATCGTCACAACAGGTCTACACATTCAAAACACAGTGCAATAGAACAATACAATAAAAATATCACGGGTACTTATCTTTAACCACAGGTTTATAAATGTCCAAGTGCACAATGTCACTGATGTCCTTTGACATGTCCAGCTGCATTGCCCCCTCTAGACATAATGTCTGGCTTGTCACAATAACAATACAATATTACTCAATAATAATAACAATCTTAACCTACATGCATATACTTTATACGTGACTGCAGTTCCCGAACTGAACTCACAGGTCTAACCTGTCTGCCGGTCTACTCACCCGGCCTGACCTAGTTAGATTAGCTGCATTGTTCACATTCGACTGCGCCACTGACACACTTTGTGCCTGCCTGACTAGCTCAGGCTGCCTCCATTCTGGTGCCCTGATAATCTGCACCCTATTCCTATACAACATATTTCCCGACTCATTCAAAATTTGATATTCTCTACCCGACACCCCCGTATGCCCCAGAATCACCCCTTTTTTTCACTCTCCTGCATGATTCCTATGCTTTACATTGTCACCGGTTCTCATAGGCTTGTGCGGCTTACAGCACTTGTCATGAAAACTTTTCTCACCCTGCTGTCATTTCGCTGTCTGTGCTTTCTTTGGGTTTTGCGTTTTGGGTATTAAATTTTCCTCTGCCATCGGCAATCTCCCTCTCAGCCTTCTGCCCATGATCAGCTGAGCCGGAGATGCGTTCAAGACGGGCAACGGAGTGTTTCTGTAATTTAGCAAAGCTAACTGAAAATCTATCTTTGTGTCTAAACATTTCTTTAATATGTTTTTAACCGTTTGCACAAATCTTTTGACTTGGCCATTACTTCAGGGATACTGCAGACTTGAATACATGGCCGTGAACCCATAGTGTCTTGCATAAGTTGCAAACTCTTTATATTCGTGGCTCTTAAACTGCGGACCATTGTCCGAAACCACCTGGCTCGGAATACCATGCCTTGCAAAGTTATCCTTCATAGCCTCGATGGCTGTTACAGACGCTCTATCTTTTGACAACATTACCTCAGGATACTTCGTGTAATAATCTACAGTAATCAGGTAATTTTCATGATTTATCTCAAACAAATCTGCCCTATCTTTTCGTAAGGTTGATATGTTATCGGATGGTTCACCAAAGGTTTGTTGTGCAAACTTTTCCGATTATTCTGACATGTGTCACACCAACTGACTTTGTCTTCAATTTGTTTGTTTATGTTAGGTCAGAACATGCAGTCGCGTGCCAACTGCTTGGACTTAGTGATGCCCAAGTGTGTCTCGTGTAACGCTTCAATCATTTCACCGCGGAGCTTTGGAGGTACCACGACCCGATTGCCTTTCATTACTAAGTTGTTTTGTACAGTCACCTCGTCTTTGTATGGAATGTATTGTCTTAGACATGGAGGTGTTTGTATACGTGTGATGTCCCAGCCACTCTCAATCTGCATTATTAACATGGGCATTGATACATCTCTTTCATACTCCCAGACAATTTAAGAGACTGGATGATTGCATGTCCACTGCAGCAATGCTGAGTATGTTGTCAAACAGGTCAGCGTGACCTACATTGGCACTGTGTGCTCAGGACAACGTGTCCACAAAAATCATTAGAGAACATGACACAACTTAATGTTGTAATTTTGCAAACGCATTCGCATTCTTTGCATTCGTGCCGACAGTTTATGAATGGGTTTCTGCATTATCGCCACCAATGGTTTATGGTCCATTTGAATTTGAACTTCCTTGCCAAAGATATAGACATGAAATCTCTGGCATCAGAAATATATGGCAAGCATTTCTTTTTCAATAGTGGCATACCCACACTGCACTGAGTCGAGTGCATGAGATGCAAGTGTGATCGGTTTGTCTCCCTGCATCAACACATCCCCTAAACCTGACTGACAAGCGTCTACCTGAACAACAATGGGCTTCTCGACATCATAGTACGCTAATACAGAAGCAGTCTTCAACTTTTCTTTGAGCTTGTCATATGCAACCTGTTGTTCGCTCTGCCAGTGCCACGCGACATCCTTAGCGAGGAGCGTGCGCAGTGGTTTAGCAATCTCGGACATGTTAGGAATGAACTTGTGCACATACCCAACCATGCCTAGAAATCGCTGCACGCCTTGCTTGGCACGCGGCTCTGGCATGTCTACAATCGCTTGTATTCTGTCTGGATCTGGCTTCATACCTTGCTGGGTAATTTGATGACCTACATACTTTACTGTAGTTTTGCATAGCAAAGATTTCGACTCGTTTAATTTTAGATTTCCCGACCTAGCTCGGTCCTACACTGCTCTGAGCCTGTCTTTGTGCTCCTCCATGGTTGACCCAAATACCAAAATGTCGTCCGTGACTATACCGATAACGGGTAGATCGCCCATGACTCCATGCATTTCCTGAATAAAAATGTCACTGGCTGTTTTGATGCCAAAAGGCAGACGGGTGTACCTGTACAGGCCCGATTGAGTGTTAAATGTGCATAACAATGAACTTTCATAGTCCAACTCGATCTGCCAATATCCTGTCATAGCATTTAACACTGAGAAATATTTTGCATTAGCTGTCTTAGCTATAATTTCGTCAATGGTTTTGGTCGGAAATGGCCCTCTCTTGATAGCTTTGTTAAACTTAGTCGGATCCAGACAGATCCTTATCTTATTGTTTTTTTTTACGATAGTTAAAGAATTAACCCATTCAGTGGGTTCATCTTGCTCAACAATAACACCCATTTCCAACATACGCTTAAGTTCGTTGTGAACTTTGTCCTGAATTGCATATGGAATCCTCCTCGGTGGGTCAACAACAGGTTGTACAGATTTATCAACATGAATGATAGCATTTGACTTTATGCGACCTAAACCTTGAAAAACGTCTCTGTATTTGCTTACCAGATGTTTGGCTCGCGAACTGTGGTCGTCAGTCCGTGTGGAAATGTTTGTTGGCACTCTGGCATGCACCTCGTCTACCCGCGCCAACAAGGTCAACACAACACAAGCCTGCTTTCCGAGACTCGGCTGACAGTTCTGCACCACTTGGAACGTGAAGTCTCTGTCGTCGATCTGAAGTGTTGCCTCACCGTCCGGGGTGATCCGATGCCCCGAAAAAGTCAGCAGCGAACAGCGGGTGTTCGTCAGTCGCCCCGGTGTCACTCTGTCGAAGATGTTCCTTGGCAGAACGTTCGCCTCTGACCCAGTGTTGAGCTTGAACTTGACTGGATGACCGTTCACTTGGACGGTCGCATAACAGAGTTTCTCTTCCTTGTCTGTGCTCTGGTCGACGTTACCAACAAACAGATCCATTGTCAACACATTGACTTCTGCCGGATCCGGGTCTTGCTCAGCATTGTGAGGGTCGGGCTCTTCGACGGTCAATTCGTTGACTCTGCCCAGTCTGCTCCGGCAGACCTTCCCGAAATGCCCGATCTTCTTGCACGCAATGCAAGCTTTGCCTTTCGCTGGGCAGACTCCCCGGCGGTGCTCATATCCACAGTTCTGACAATGGATGTTGAACTCACCTGCACCAGCACCGCCAGCCTTCCAAGATGGCGATTTCCAAGATGGAGGCCCAGATGGATGGACCACCAGTGCACCGGTACGTGCAGTCGCATATCTATTCAGAAAATCGACTTCTTTGGTTTCAACGTCTGATTTTTTGTCCTCCAACTGATCAGAACTGAACTCACTGAGCTCACACATATTTATGCACTTTTCTAGCGTTAGATCAGCTGTCTGCAGCATTTTGTTCCTTAAATTTGTCTTCTTCACGCCAGCCACTAATGGATCCCGCAATGGCGATTCCTCCACCTGTCCATACTCGCAATCTTTCACTCGGTCCCTTAACCCAGTAATATACGTGGACATGTTCTCAGTAGCTTGGTTATGAGAACTAAAATGGTAGCGTGTTATTATTAAGTTGCTTTTACCTGTACAATATGCCTGAAATGCATCGGTGAGCGGTCCGATCTTGTCTCGTTCAGCGAGCGCGATGGACATATTGGCAAAGACCTTTTGCGCTTCTTAAAGAAATATGCAGCATTGCACTCGTTCTGTCTTCGTTACGACACCTGCAGCAGTGGCATATATATCATATGCTCTGATCCATGTTTTCCAGTTCGATCTTGCATTGTTGCATAGGATGAGCTGTCCTGGCAGCCTGAGACCTGGCAGTGTATTAGCGAGCGGCATTCTTCCTCATCTCACACCATGTAAAAGTACAACGTCTGAAGACTTTGACTTCTGGATACTGAATGCTTTATTCCCCACCCAGGGTCCTGAACCGCCGGCACCCTCTGTCATTTGAATGCTCGTATCCTCACAGCAGCCCTCAGATTACCATCTTCCGTAGTCCTGATCTCGCCCAGAAAACTGACTCTCCACAGCCTCCTAGAGGGACTGCTCAAGCCTGCCAGCATGCAGGAGTATCAACCTCATGCTTGCCAGGACATGGAAGTCTCGGGCAGTCACCTCTTACATGGCCTCCATCACTGTCGAATAAGCACTCGCCTACTTGTTGGGTGAGCGCTGTCCTACCTTACTGCCTGCCTGAAACTCCTGATGTTAATGCCTGAACTTCTCCTGACTCTGTGGTCCTCGGCCATGCAATCGCTCATAACAAGCAATCCAAGACATGGGTCCCAGTCACCCATTGCCCTACCTATGCTCAGCCTACCTGTAGGTCACGATTACTTTTCTTAAATAAAAATAACTTAAACCTTTTCCTGCTTTTTCTCTCTTCCATGTGCCGAGTGAAGTGAATTATGCATGTTAGCCGAGGCTAACATTGGTAATTTGCGAGCGAGGAAATGTCTATTTCTGTCTCCCCTGCTATTCCTGTCTTCCTTGCTTTCCTCAGCACCCCTTAGTGTAACAGTCACTCTGCCTTGGCACCTGATACTGTTCAAAACTCTTCCCCACCCACCCTCTTACTATCGGGTGATCGCTGTCCTATCATACTGCCTACCTGAAATCATGACGTTACTGCTTGAACTTCTCCTGACTCTGTGGTCCTCGATCATGCAATCGCTCATAGTAAGCAATCCAAGTCATTCGGGTCCCAGTCACCCATTGCCCTACCTATGCTCAGCCTACGTGTAGGTTACGATTACTTTTCTTAAATGAAAATAACTTAAACCTTTTCCTGCTTTTTCTTTGAATTAGTGACAAGAGTTGAAAGTCAGTTGTTTTACCAGTCAATTCAAGCACTTGTTTACAAAAAGGACCTATCGATCTTAGTTGATGCACCAAAGTATACTTTAAAGCTTGTACTAGTGGCATTTCAAACTGAAAAGAAATATATAAATAAATTAGTAATGCAAGTTCTATATGTATATACATATATACATTTAATGGGGCTTAAATCTGTGTTGAATTAATTATTAGTCAAATTTAGCCACAGTTTGTATGCACATTGCATACATTTATTTTTTAAATGTGCATATTTATCCAAACCGATTATTAATCAATCATCGACCAGTTTGCAAAAACCAATGATTGATCATGAAGATGCAACTGATTCCCATTATTAGCAATAATAAGTACATATGACAATGCTGAACATATTTATGTTTTAGAAAAGGCTATCGATTTTGATTCTGCTCACTTATTTTCTATGGAAATGCATTGTGGTATTTTACCAATGATATGTGTACAAATATCATCAGACTTAATCTAATATGACAAATAACATGTTGATTGCAATTAATGCTGCAGTGGTTGGCCTTTATTCGTTTGCTCCACTAGATAAATATGTTATTAGCATGGCGACGCACACTCTGTGGGCTTGCCAAAGTTGTCTCTTTGTTGTATTTAGATCTACTCTTGCTGTTAACAAACTGCAGCATTGTCGCAACTGGTGTAGGTGTTGACGTGATCTGGGGTTTCGATGTGTGTGCTGACTGATGTAAATTGGAGTCCAACTGCAACAGTTTCTTTCCTAGAAAGAAAGGAATTAATTATTATAGCTTCAGTCACACTATGGCTGCGCCCGCTTGTGATCATTTTACGACCACCATACACCCGGTCGCAACCAGTCACTGACCATTGAGTGGTCTGCGACTGGTTACCTACCATTTTGGGTCGTTTTGGTCGCTAGGAGGTTGCAGATGCTGCACCGACAACCTCCTTGTGATCAGAGCGGTCGACGACCACTTGCTGACCGCTCACCAACAACCAGGTGGCGACCGCTCGGTGACCACCGCCTCACTGGCGTTTGAATTTTGGTAGGTGACCACTCGGCGACTGCTTAACGACTGATGCACCGCTCAGCAACTGCTCACCGAGTGGTTGGTGACCATATCACCTACTCCCACTATCACACTCACCCTAACTCACACTCTCACACAATAAAGGCATTTTAACCTCCATAAAGTAAATCTTTATCTTCCTAGAAATTGTCACACAATAAGTACATGGCCCGCAAATGTATATCAGGGCCCGGTATATCTTGTGATTATATCCACTGATTTGGATGTTTACTCTATGTATATAATTATATATATATTTAGTTATTGCATATGTATTATATATATATATATTTATATATATATATATGTGAAGAGTGAGAACTACTACTGCATTTTCTATTACACTATTACTGTTATTACTACTGTTACTAATGCTCCTCCTGCTGTTACTACTACTGCTACTAATGCTAGAACTACTACTGCTACCACTATTACTAGCAGTACTACTGCTACTACTACTGTTCCTACTACTGATACTAGTAATGCAACTATTACCAATATTGCTAGTATTGCTGTTACTGCTGCTACTGTTATTGCAACTACAAATGCTAGTAATGTTGTTACTAATAGTACTGCTACTAATTCTACTTCTGCTACTGCTATTACTACTACGAGTACTACTACTACCACAACTATTACTACTAGTATCTCTAGTATTGCTACTAATACTGATACTATTGTTACTATTACATTACTACAATTGCTACTATTGCCGCTATTTCTGGTACTACTACTGTAACTACTACTGCTAAAGCCGCTACTACTACTGATATCACTACTACTGATATTACTATTGCTACTACTACTGCTACTACTACTACTACTGCTACTACTACTGCTACTAATACTGCTACTACTACTGCTACTACTACTCCTGCTACTAGTACTACTGCTACTACTACTGTATAACTATTGCGACCACTACAACTGCTACCAGTACTAGTATATCTTCTACTAGTACTGCTATTACTGCTAGTACTGCCACTAATGATACTAATGCTAAACTACTACTGCTTCTGTTATTACTGCTACTGCTAGTACCTCTGCTACTATTACGAATGCTACTATTACTATGGCTATCACTGATGATGTTACTATGGGTACTAATACTACTTCTACTGCATTTATTGCTATTACTTTGGCTGTGACTACTGCTACGAATATTATCTCTACTATTGCTTTGCTAATGCAACAACTACTGCTACTGCTACTACTGTGAAAGTACAACGTCTGAACACTTTGACTTCTGGTTACTGAATGGTTTATTCACGGCGTAGCGCACGCTTGACCCGCCGGCTAAACTTTCCATGACGTCATCTCATTTGCATATCTCTTTGTCCCCAAGTCTGCATATCGTTAACATATATTACCCACAGGTCTAGACGTCTATTACGCATATATCACATCCCCCCCTCAAAGTATTTCTGAAACATGAAATGTTACAAAATAACAATGAAGAAACATAAAATATACAATATCAAATATATGCGCACTTAACTTGCAAATGTCCGAGTGCACAATGCACTTAAGTCCTCAACACTCCGGCCGTAATGCCTGACATCTCATATTGTCCATATGCATCAACAGTAAACACAAAAGCTGAAATAAACTTAACTGTACATGCACATGTTAACCGTGCCACCATCGGAAGCACACTGACCTACTATAGATCTAACCTGCTCGCCGGCCTTATCAGCCGACCTGACCTACTTAGATTAACCGTACTGTTTACATTCGGCGCTGACGCTGACCCAGATTGCATCTGCACGACTAACTCGGGCCGCCCCTCCACAGGCGCTCCAATCATCTGTACTCGGTTCCGATACAACATGTTGCCCGACTCGTTTAAAATCTGATATTCTCTCCCGGACACCCCAGTCCGTCCCAAAATAACACCTTTTTTCCATTCCCCAGCATTATTTTTGTACTTTATCTTATCTCCAACTTTCATGGGCTTGTGCGCCTTACCGCACTTCCGGTCATGAAACACTTTCTGACTACTCTGCTGCTGAGCTGTTTGCCTTTTCTTAGGATCCTGCATTTCAGGCACCAAAATACCCTTTGCCATAGGTAATCTGCCTCTCAACCTTCTGCTCATGAGCAACTGCGCTGGAGATACGTTCAGGACAGGCAACGGAGTATTGCAATAATTCAGCAATGCTAACTGAAAATCAGCTCCAGTTTTCTCACACTTCTTTAACATGTCTTTAACTGTCTGTACGAACCGCTCAACCTGACCGTTGCTACGCAGATACTGTGGACTGGAATACACGGCCTTGAACCCGTAATGCAGTGCAAACTCCCTGTACTCATGGCTCTTAAACTGTGGACCATTATCCGACATTACCTGACTAGGAATACCGTGCCTTGCAAAGTTGTCTTTTAACGCTTCAATAACAGTGACAGACGACGTATCGCCCAAAAGCGTTACCTCTGGAAACTTGGTGTAGTAATCTACAGTTATCAGGTAATTCTTATGATTTAACTCAAATAAATCGGCCCCCACTTTATCATATGGTTGACAGGTGATCGGGTGATTTATCAATGGCTCGTTATGCAAATTCTTTCGGTTGTTTTGACAAGTGTCACACCGACTGACTTTATCCTCGATTTGCTTGTTAATATTTGGCCAAAACATACAGTCCCGCGCCAACTGCTTGGACTTAGTCACCCCCAAATGCGTCTCATGCAACGCCTCAATCATTTCACCATGAAGAGCTGGAGGAACCACCACCCGATTGCCGTTCATTACAAGATAATTTTCAACTGTCAACTCATGCTTGTACGGAATGTACTGTCTCAGACACGGTGGTGTCTGTATACGTGTAGTGTCCCACCCATCTTCAATGTGTGAGATCAACATAGACATCGATACATCTTTTTCATATTCAGCTACAATTTTACTCAACAGACTCGACGACTGCATGTCCACTGCAGCAACGCAGAACGTGTCATCGAACAGGCTATCATGACCTACTTTGGCGGTATGCGCCCTGGACAACGTGTCTGCAAAAAACATCAAAGAGCCCTTCACATGACATAACTGAATATTGTAATTCTGCAATCGCATTCGCATTCTTTGCATTTTAGCCGACAGCTTATGTATAGGTTTTTGCATTATGGCTACCAACGGCTTGTGGTCTGTCTGAATTTGAACTTCCTTGCCAAATATATACTCATGAAACCGTTGGCATCCGAAACATATGGCGAGCATTTCTTTTTCAATAGTGGCATATCCACACTGCGCTGCATTAAGCGCACGAGATGCGAGTGCGATTGGTTTACCATCTTGCATCAACACGGCTCCCAAACCTGACTGACAAGCATCTACCTGAATTACAATGGGCTTCTTAACATTGTAATATGTCAATACAGGAGCAGTTCTTAAATTCTCTTTCAATTTATCGAACGCACCTTGCTGTTTGGCTTGCCAGTGCCACGCCATGTCCTTGGCTAGGAGCGTGCGTAGTGGTTTGGCTATCTCGGACATGTTGGGTATGAACTTGTGCACATATCCAACCATGCCCAGGAACCTTTGGACGCTTTGTTTGTCACGCGGCTCTGGCATGTCTACTATTGCTTGTATTCTGTCTGGATCAGGCTTTACACCCTGCTGGGTAAGTTGAGGACCTACATACTTTACTGTAGTCTTACATAGCAATGATTTAGCATCATTTAACTTTAGATTAACCGACCTAGCTCGGTCGAAAACAGCTCGGAGCCCCTCGTTATGCTCCTCAACCGTTGACCCATATACCAAAATATCGTCCGTGACTATCCCGATACCGGGTATGTCGCCCATGACACGGTGCATCTCCTGAATAAACATGTCACCGGCTGTTTTGATGCCAAAAGGCAAGCGTGTGTACCTGTACCGGCCCCAAGGAGTATTGAAAGTGCACAAACGTGAACTTTCCTCGTCCAATTCTATCTGCCAATACCCTGTCCTTGCATCCAAAACTGAAAAATACTTTGCATCAGCCGTTTTGGCAATAATCTCATCAATAGTTTTGGTTGGGAATGGCCCTCTCTTTATCGCTTTGTTCAACTTAGTCGGATCCAGACAAATTCTAATATTATTTGTTTTTTTTACGATCATAATAGAATTAACCCACTCAGTAGGCTCATCCTGTTCCACTATAACACCTAATTCTACCATACGATCAAGCTCACTACATACTTTACCCTGAATGGCAAACGGAATCCGTCTAGGCGGATCTATGACAGGTTGAATAGACTTATCGACATGAAGGACATCCTTTGCTTTGATCAACCCCAAACCCTGAAATACGTCTTTGTATTCGCTTACCAGCTTCTCTGCCCCTGCGCTTGAACTGTTCGTCGGTGTGGAAATGTTTGCCGGTTTGCCAATGTTCGTCGGTTTGCCAATGTTCGTTGGCGCAGACCTGTGCACCTCATCCACACGTGCCAGCAGGTTCAACGTCACACAAGCCTGCTTGCCCAGGATGGGCTGGCAATCCGGCACCACCTGGAACCGAAGCACACTGTCATTGACGTCGAGCAGTGCCTCTCCATCCGGCGTGATCCTGTGACCGGAGAACGTCACCAACGAACATCTGGTGTTCGCCAGCCTCCCCGGAGCGACTCTGTCGAAGACAAACCTCGGAAGCACGTTTGCCTCCGACCCAGTGTCAAGCTTAAACTTGACAGGACAACCGTTCACCCGAACGATTGCATGCCACAGCTCGGCATCCCGACCAGCACCGCAATCGACGGCGCCCACAAACAGATCCGTTGCCAGTACATTGACTTCCGCCGGATCCGGGTCTTGCTCAGCATTGTGAGGGTCAGGCGCTTCGATGTGAAGCTCGTTGACTCTCCCAAGCCTGCTCCTACAGACCTTCCCGAAGTGCCCGATCTTCTTACAGGCAATGCAAGCCTTTCCTTTCGCTGGGCAGACTCCCCGGTGGTGTTCATATCCACAGTTCTGGCAGCGGATCTTGAAATCACCTGCACTGGCGCCGCCGGCAATCCAAGATGGCGATTTCCAAGATGGCGTCGCCACTGACCGGACCGCCGGGGCACCGGTACGCACATTAGCATAATTTCGAATGAAATCTATGTCTTTACTTTCCACGTCTGACTTGGTGTCCTCCAACAGATCTGACTCACTCATTTCGCACATACTTATGCACTTTGTCAATGTTAACTCAGTAGTTTGAAGCAATTTGTTCTGCAAATTCACATTTTTCACGCCAGCCACAATTCGATCGCGCAAAAGCGACTCCTCCACCACACCGTATTCACAGTCCTTGACTTTGTCCCTTAACGCTGTGATGTACGTCGCCATATTTTCTGACGCTTGATTATGCGAATTAAATTTGTATCGTGTGATAATTATACTGCTTTTACCGACACAATAAACCTGAAATGCTTCAGTTAACGGCTTGATCTTGTCTTGATCGACGAACCCCAAAGTCATATTGGCAAATACCTTTTGCGCTTCCTCGCCAGCAACGTGAAGGAAGATGCAGCATTGCACTCGTTCTCCTTTTATATCATATGCTCTGATCCATGTTTTCCAGTTCGATCTTGCGTTGTTGCTGAGGACAAGCTGACCAGGCGGCCGCAAACCCGGCAAAGTATTTGCGGGCGGCATTCTTCCTCATCTGAAACCATGTGAAAGTACAACGTCTGAACACTTTGACTTCTGGTTACTGAATGGTTTATTCACGGTGTAGGGCACGCTTGACCCGCCGGCTAAACTTTCCATGACGTCATCTCATTTGCAGATCTCTTTGTCCCCAAGTCTGCATATCGTTAACATATATTACCCACAGGTCTAGACGTCTATTACGCATATATCACAACTACTACTACGACCGTGAGTGCCACTCAAACTTCAACTTCAAACTCAGTGCTGAGTAGTCAAAGTGTTTTTTTTTATTCAACAGTGCAATATTAAATTATATACATTGACACAGATCCTTTTAATCTGATTTCAGGGATATAGAAGATATATAGATCAAGTGAATAGTTCTGAAGTTATGATTTATTTAATATTTAGTTTCTTGCCATGATTTGTTCGCAATTCCAAATTAGGCACATCCTGGTTTTTAAGGTCCCACATGGAAGCTATTTTGCATATAACATGTCTAATATTAAAGTATTCCACTCATCATCATCATCATGCTGTCGGTCGCGATGCGACAAAGACTGCTTACATTAGTTGACTACCGCTCTCCATTTAGCTCTCTGCTGTGAGAGTGATGTCCATGAGTCGGTCTTAATGTCTCTCAGCTTCAGCTTTCTCTTGATGGTATCCTTGAACCAGAGACGAGGGTGCCCTCTCTTTCTGTAACCAGAAGACAGTTGAGAATAGAGGATCTGCTTTGGTAGCCTGTCTGATGACATCCTCATGAGGTGTCCAGTCCACCGGAGATTCTTTTTGATCAAAAGATCTTCCATAGAGGGCAGCCCTGTCCGTTCGAGTATTTCCTTATTTGTCACTTTGTCCTTCCAGGTTAGCCTCATGATTGAACGCAGATGTCACATCATGAAGGCATGCAGCTTTTTCAACTGTCGTCTGTACACTGTCCAGGCCTCGCCTCCGTATAGTAGGGTGGGTAGCACGATTGCATGGTAGATCTTCCCTTTGACCCGCATGGACACATGGTTGTTGTTCCAGAGTCTCTGGCGTAGTCGGCCGAAAGATGCACTAGCCTTGGCCATCCTCCTCTGTATTTCAGCATCAATCCGTCCATCACTTGATATAGTGCTTCCGAGGTAGGTGAATTCTGGAACAGAGTCCAGCTTGTTTCCGTCAACCATGATATCCTCCTCTCGGGTTCTTGTAGAGTTGGGTTGGTACAGCACCTCCGTCTTCTTGATGTTAATCTTCAGGCTGAACTTCTTTGATGCATCGGAGAAAGCATCCACTATTTTCTGTATCTCTTCAGTAGAGTGGGCAACCAGTGCACTGTCATCTGCGAATAGCTGCTCTCTCACCAGTATCCGAGTAGTCTTGGTCTTCGCTCTGAAGTGTGCGACATTGAATAGGTCAGCGCTCTGTCTGGACTGTATATAGATGCCATCCCCCATGTCTTGGAAAGCCTTGCCTGCAAAAGTGTCGAAGTGCTGCTGGCTTTTGCAAGTTACCAGCGGCACTCTCTCGGGGAGCAAATAGAGGTTTCACACCGACAAGAACATGTCCGGAGAGGCGCAGAACTATTTGTCCCTGCAGTGGCTGGTCGGGAGATGTTGGGAGTTCCATACATCAACCGCCCTTAATGCTGCCACAGTGACATGGTTTTCTGTTTAGGGTTTGCTCCCTTAGCCTTCGGTTCTATCAAGAACCTGTACCACAAGGCAGTGGATTACAACTCTGCAGGGCAGGGGCGTCAAACTCCCTGAGGTATTGCGATACCTGCAATACCTGTATACCTAGTAAGTATTCCATTACACTACAAATAACAGGCTCAATCTTTTCCAGACCTTTATCTTCATTATTCTTTCAGAAATTCAGTGTTAAACTTGCTAATTTCAAAAATTTGCACTGACTGTCAATAATAAAATCTGTTTAAAAAAAACACCTCTATAGAAACCACAACTCTTGTTTTACCTGTCATACCCCTCTCTATTTTATACAAATTAAAAGTCCTACATGCTGGCTTATTTTTCTAATTGATCAGAGATACAAACTGAAAATGTAGAACAATTTGGATGTGGAGAATAAAGAAACCGGGTCACTTGCTCAATAACTTAAGCAGTGCCACCAACAGCCATTGTTGTTCTAGTGACAGCATAGGGTCGCTGAATACGGCCCTTTTTTCGCCAGTTTCAGTAGCTCGTTGTTGGATATATTATTAGCTGTTAATTTACATTTTATTATCGACTTGTAGAAGAAAGATTCCTCTTTTCACTGATATTTTGAGAATTGAGAAACTTGCCCGGTCCCATCAAGTCATTGTTGATTCCAATGTCAGTAAACGGTCGTCGAATACGGCCGTTTTTCGCCAGTTTCAGTAGCTCGGTGTTGGACATATGATTAGTTGTTAATTAACATTTTATGATGGGCTTGTAGAGGAAATATTCCTCTTTCCAATAATATTCATTTTGTAAGTGTCAGTCGTCTAAAAATGCCCAAACCACTTGAAAAAAACAATTTTGATCAACTTTATTCATGCCGAAAGGAAGTCATGAGTGGCCATTTTGGATATGTAATTGAAGCTAAGTATCAGCCTTTTGATTGGTATAGGTTTCAAATAGTTTGTATGCAGGGAGTCCAACACTTGAACTAATGCCTGAGTTTGTGCAAAGACCCTATAACACTAAGACAGCTCACTCCCTATCTCTCCCATCGTAATGTAATTGTGCAGTGCCATCTTGTGGTGGGTTTGATCAGCCCGGCTGCTGGCTGGTGTTTCACATGTAAACACATAGGCCTTCAAAGGAGAGAGGGTGAGTTTAAAATAAAATAAGAGAGATTGCCTGTCATTTGGATTTGGCCGATGTTGCACCTGATGCCTGGTCCCCACCTCCCTCTGCCCAGCCCTCCCTCATTCCCCCACTCTCTCCCCCTCCTCCCCCCTCCCACCCTCCACTCACTCTCACCATCCCTCCGATCCTCCCTCCTCCCGGCTTCACCACCCTTCCCCCTCCCTCCCCCTCCCTCCCCCACCCTCCCCTTCCATCACTCCCCTTCCATCCCCCCTCCGTCCCACCCTCCCCCGGCCTCACCGCCCTTCCTGTCCCCTTCCCCCTCCCATGCCCACCATTCCCTCTCCCTATCTCCCTCCTCATCCACCTTACCCGCGCTCTCACACCACACCTCCCTCCCTCTCCCTCCTCCTCCCTCCCCCCTTCCTCTCCGCTCCACCTCCCCTTCCTCCCCACACCCCTCCTCTCCTCACGCACCTCATTCAGTGCTCTTACACACATCTCCCTCCCCTTTCCCCCTCCCTCTCGCCTCCCCCCTTTCTCCCCCACACTCCCTCTTCCTCCCTCTCCCCCTCCTCACCCACATGTAGGCGGGGGGATGGAGGTCCCCACTGGTTGTGTGTTGCTACTCTTATAGAACTCCCACCACCACCGCTACCCCCACCCTGCCCCTCCACCTCTCCACCGCACCCACCCCCACCACCTTACACACATTCTGTGTGGTGGGGGTTGACAGTGTGTGTAGTTGGGGTGTAGGGGGTATGGTGGGTGTGTAGGTGTAGGTGTGTGTGGTGGGTGTGTAGGGTGTGTGTGATGGAGGTATAGGTGGTTTGTGGTGGAGGTGTAGGGGTCTTGCAGAGCGGCATCTCACAATCTGTATCATCCCTAAGCCCCCACCACACAGCTACACCCTCACCAGTGCCCTAAATCTCCACCACCCACACCTAAACCCCACAGTACACACCTATACCCCACCACATCCCTATACCCCCACCACACACCTACACTCCCACCACACACACCACACCTACACCCCCGCCACACACCTACAGCCTCACCACACACACCTACACCCCCATGACACACACACCACACACTTACACCCTCAGCACACACACCCACCATAGACCTACACAACCAACACACACATACCTTCACCCCCACCACATCCATAGACCCCCACCACACACCTACCAAGCGACAGCAGGGTTTCTTTTGACACTCCAATGCTATCAAAATGATCAAACCCACCACCTGGTGTGCTGGTTGTTCTCTTGATTACACAGTACAGGCTTAATGTTATAGGGTCTTTGGTTTGTGTCAGTAGATACTTTCTAGATCAAGATTAATTTATTTATTTGTTCAAACTATAATCAAAACAATTACACAGTCATGTGGACAAGACATGGTGTCTTCTTTTGGTATATTTCACATTGAAACTAAATCGCAAACACCCAAGATATGTGTGAATGAAAAATCACTCAAACACAGTAAATGTAGCCATGCGGACCGAGCTTGTGCGCACTTTTGACTGATCACTGCTGATGTTACCACGGGTACTAATTCTACTTCTACGACTATATTATTGCTACTTCGATTGTTGTAACTACTACTACTACTAGCTGTGCTACTACTTTGTTAATGCTACTACTACTGTTATTCGCAGTGTTATTATTATTAACATTACTACCATATAGCGCCTGGATGGCCTCCATGTCATCGGCCGTCAGTGTGAATGAGCCCGGGGCGTACAGCTTGTAGTAGGGGTACATGACGGCCTCAGGGTGGTCGGAGTGAGCCAGCCCCAGACTGTGTCCCAGTTCGTGCGTAAGGACACTCAGCAGGTCCCGGTGGTAAGGGTCTGCAGGGCAAACAACGAGGCCCCATGAGCACCGAGGGTGTTACTTTCAGTCGCCCCTCATACAGGGGCGGCAATCCTCCGGTCTTTGAAACATGATATCATGGAAACCCCAACATGTTATATACTCACAAGCCTGCGCACTAGTCTGAGTGTACAGAGGGATATCAAGGGTCAACGCCAAGACCCATTTGAAAGCAGTGCATCCTCCCACAAGTATACTAGGATAGGGTAACGATAATCTGAGTGGGTAGTAATACTGATAATGATACTTATATGTCATGGTGCTGTATCGAAGTGGGGCAACGTAATAAAGCTGTTATCACTTAGCAAATCGGCACACGTTCCGATATAACCTCAAATATTTCTAGGATGGAAAACCCCAATCAAACCCCAATCAAAACCCCAATGTCCACACAACCTACTTCTTATTTCTTGAATGCGAGCTAAATCGTAGGTAATATAATAATTAATTCTGTTGTTTCTAGGGGGAAATGTTCTTCTCTAGACTCCAATTTACATCAGTCAACATACAAGGCGAGACCTCAGATCTTGACAACCCCTGCACCAGTTGTGACAATGTTGCAGTTGGTCTATGGCAAGAGATCTAAATACAATTTACAACAAACAGACAACTTTGGCAAGCCCCCATAGTTTGCCAAGCCATGCTAATAACATATTTGTCTAGAAGAGTAAGCAAATAAAGGCCAACTGCTGCAGCATTAATTGCAATTAACATGTTATTTGTCATATTAGATTAAGTCTGGTGATGTTTCTATAGAATATTACCATGTACAAAATACCACAATGTTCAGCGTTGTCATTTATATGTATGGGTAGTGATGGGGAGTTGGTTGCATCTTCATAATTAACCATCGGTTTTTTGGGTTTTTTTTTTTAATTGAGGCTGTATTTATACTGTCCATAGCATGTAAGCCCGGGTACCCAGGCTTTTTTTCAATGCTGGCCAGCTGTAGTTTTGGTGTTGTCTTACCAAGCAGTAGCTGCTGATAAGTTATTTGATTGTCTGCATTTCAGTAGCAGATAGATAGTCTGTTGGTATGTTTAGTAGTCTATGTTAGTTTTTTTGGGCCCCTCTTGGCATTGTATCTTTGTTCTATTCTTATTACTATGTTAGTTGTTTTCTTAAGGTTCTATGTTAGTGTTTTGGGGTTTTCTTGGGAAGAGTTTTCCGCTTTTTTCTACTTAATTCTATACTAGCCTATTTTATTTACATGTCCATAGGCCTGTACGTAATAGGTGGTTGAGTTATGTTTGTTTGAATTTGATTTGACTTATATTGTTGTTAGATATGTTATCTGGCTTTTATATTTCTGGTTGTCCCGCCCTGGGCTGTCCAGTTGGGGGCCGTGACATATCACCTGCCCCCTTGTGGTGCAGTTCAGTTGGGGTTTCCAGTTTTTATTTTGCACAGATATTTTTTGTATGTTTCACCGTTTGGGCATTCCATGCCTTGGCGGACATTTCCAGCGTGCTCCTTTCATGGGCTTTGATTCGGCTTCTGGTCTGCCTTAGTAGTGGTGCCTTGCTTGCTCTGGTGTCCCTTAGTGGTTGGGTTAGACGATTAATGTTTGAGCTGCCTGGGATATGGTACAATGCCGACATTTGATGGCATTAGCCATATACAATCAGCCAATCAGATAGCAGAAAGGTGGTCTTTAAAAGCAGGCGATGGGAGCGGTGAGAAGGGCTGCCTACTCTGGTCTGGTCTGGTGGTCCACGGCTCGGCGTCGTCCAGGTGGACCCGTCCGTGGGGCGGGAACGAGGTGTGCGCCAGCGCCCCGCCCGGCCCGTCGAACGGCGTGCCGTCGCCGTGTGGGCCTGCCTCAAAGCGAATCCCAATGTGCACGTCTAGCGGGAACGGCGTCGTCACCTTGGCAACGCGAAGGTTCGAGACGTCGGTCCACAACTAGACCGGAGGTGCGGTGCGCGTGCGTTATGTGAAGAGTTGATTATAACACGCAAGATTAGAGAGATTATAACACGCAATGTAAAACACTTATTTTTGAGTATGTGGCAGAAGTTTAAAATCATTGGATTATGCAACTTTCAACTCAGCAATCAACAACAGAAGAGGGACATATGTAGCCAGGTTCAAAACATCACATTAATATTTCTGGTTCTAGGCGTTATAATGGTTGGTAATGCAACTCCCAAATACGGGCTACCTAGGCCAGTAGATCACCTGTTAATTGTGTAGACGTAGCAATGGCATATCACTTCATTCGTAAGCATATAATGGATGCATTTCTTATTTCTCAGGATGAACGAGCAACGTTTCGTACAGTAATCGAAATATAAAAGATTCCCAGGTTAGGTTTACACAACAAAGAGACTGTCTGTAGAGCCCAGAATCGATAGAACATCAGCACTAGTTAATTAGCCCAGTTGATTCGATGAACCAGTTTAACCGACACTTCTGAGATTTAAGTGCATGTTTATAGTAATATATCTTCAAAGGTGACTTACGGCAAATGCTTTCTTGACAACAGCATCCAACTCCTTGAAGCTCATCTTAGAGGATCCCTTGAAGATGTTGTAAGTGACTGAATTTCCTCTCCAGTGCCTTCCTATGTGAATCGATCAGAAGAAACTCGATGCTACACCATTAATGTGAAAGCAGCCAACTGAAACTTGGCAAAAGTCCTACATTCTTTTGGTAAAGTTATAATTATTATTCAATAATCAAGAGCTGTGGTCCGATCCACTCAAATACAATAGGTCACTTTGTATATGGAGTATCAGCAGACAACATTGAACTCCATGTTCTTAAATATATATATATGCCATATATATATATGCCATATATATGTATATACCTCAGGGAGTTTGACGCCCCTGCCCTGCAGAGTTGTAAACCACTGCCTTGTGGTACAGGTTCTTGATAGAACCGAAGGCTAAGGGAGCAAACCCTAAACAGAAAACCATGTCACTGTGGCAGCATTAAGGGCGGTTGATGTATGGAACTCCCAACATCTCCCGACCAGCCACTGCAGGGACAAATAGTTTTGCGCCTGTCTGGACATGTTCTTGCCGGTGTGAAACCTCTATTTGCTCCCCGAGAGAGTGCCACTGGTAACTTGCAAAAGCCAGCAGCACTTCCACACTTTTGCAGGCAGCTTTCATGAAATGTACATCACTCTCACAGCAGAGTGATAAATGGAGAGTGACAGTCAAGTAATGAAAGCCATCTTTGTCGCATCGCGACTGACAGCATGATGATGATGATGATATATATATATATCAGAATGCCGTGTTGCTATATATATATATATATTTATATATATATATATAGCAACACAGTGTTCCATATATTTGTTTAACAGGTCGATATTTATTAAGCTTATTGACTTTCAATTCGTGTCTGCATGAATTTGTATGTGCATAACCCCGTTCACACATGCACCTTAAGTCGCCTAAACTAGTTCACCTCATCTAATCCACCTCACGGAGCGGTTTACGTGAGGCAAACTAGTTGAATTTAACTCAGCCCTAATTTGCCTCAGCAGCGCGCTCACACATCCATTTTGAGCTGAACTAGATGAAGCGAACTCGATGAGCGGACTTAACATGCGTGTGCGAACGGGGCTTATGACACACATCAACACATTTGATATATCTAGTCTAGGTAAGTGCTTTGGTTTCGAAAATGTTATGTTTTCATCGGATTATGCCGCTTTAATACGAAACATGCCTGTTCCACAGCCACTTCTAGTCATAGTTCTCACACAGGGCACATAATTGAAAGTGTGTAGCCTCTTTTCTGTACTCACCTTCAGTACCACACATATAGTTAGGCATACTAATGTTTAAAAGTGGAGTTACTATGATGTGGCAATTGCTAGGGAATATTGTGCGTTAATAACGAAGATGTTGAACTTTCCTCTTGGTTGTTCCAAAAACAACAAAAATACCCCAAACAACAAAAAACCGTAGATATTGAACTTTCCCTTGCTTGGTCCAAAAACAACAACAACAAAACAAAAAATAAACAAACAAAAACAAGGAAGACCTCTCTTGTACTACATACCAATTTAACCGCTAACCATGAACAATGAATAAAACTGTGTTGAATTAATGTCATAGTGGACCCGTGTAGCAATCAATTATTCATTGGTGCTCTTTGCTATGTATCATGGTCTAAATCCTACTATGTGCTATTTTGATATAAATGAAGTAGTTTTACTTGGATTTAAGCACCCTGGATAGTGCTACCGTCTAGGATATACTTGCTGGCTACTTCTGCCAACCAGGCAATGTGTAAGTGTGGGAAACAAAAACACCCAATGTGTCTACAATCAAGTTGGCCTCACTGTAGAGCTTGAATCGCCTCCTCCTCCCTTTGTGCGCATGCGCGTCCCGGTCATGGCGTACACACCGTGCTGTCCTCATCTGCGCAACGGTGGAGTCGTCCAGCAAGCCTGAGATTAAAACCTCGATGTCATTAATGCGACATGCGTCATGCGTCATGCGTCATGCGTAATGCGACATGCGTAGGCGACGTGCATCATGCGTAGGCGACGTGCATTTGTAAGATTCTAAGAGACGTGCTCAATACTGAGTATGTCCGGTGTAGAAGAGTGACCATCACAAATAGACTTCACATGACCTGAAACGTTGATAAGATATAAAACCCCATTCACCCACGTACTGGTCTGAATTCGTGCCCGAATTAATATAGTGATCACTAAATTGTAAGATCAGACGGCTGGTAGTAGTACAACAAATACCCAATGACGCGCTCATTGGGTCATTCTAATAGGCTGTATTCGATTAAACAACTCGGGTCACCCGAGCCACTTTTTGGCCCATGCGTACATCCCACAGACTCGGGTTTAATAAACAAACACGCTCGAGGTGGAAAAAATGGTGGCTTAATCCAAAACGTTTTTGTTGTTGTTTATTATCGATATAACTACAACAAAATAGGATTTAAATTATATTATAATTGCATAATTTAGTTCTATTTCCATTTCATTAATCTGGGTTATTAAGTTTTTAAAATTTGTTAACACATAGGACTTGTACTGCTACAGGACGGTACCAGCACACACGTGACGTCATCGCTCCTAGCACCCCCATGGGTGCACCCAAGACATGGGTTACTGGGGTCGGGTCGTTTTGCACGCGGCACGTGTATTTTTAGACTCCACTCGCGGTGTTCTATTTGAAATCCTAACGCCTCGTGTGACCCGAGTCGCCCGGGTCGTAATCGAATACGGCCATAGTGTCATATCGATGTGTGTTTGTTTACGGATTGTGCATGTTGTAATACGCACCGGTTTACATGTTAATGGACACCAGATACAACCAACAGGACTCTTGCCTAACAACTGCTCCTCCCCTTTATAACCAGAATCAAGCATGATGACTTCCGCTTGTTTGTTTATTGCGGTTTTATGTCCTAGCAACGTCCAAGGTAATATCAGGCCGGGTTCTGAATGGCTACTTTATAGTGCTGTCCCACTGGGATACAATTTTGCCAGCAATACGACCTGATATTCCACTCAGTCACATTATCCTGATACTAAGCAAACAAGTCCTTGCCCTATCCTAGTATTGCTGAGTGTCTGGCTAGGTAGTGACAATTATAAATTGTGTATTTGACTCGATCGGCATTCAAACCCCCGACCTCCTGAATAGGAAGGTGGCCAGCGCTCTGACTGATTCAGCCATCTCATTTGGTACCTTCCTTTCGAGTTGTTTCTTGTAGTATTTAAAGTTGCATAGTCCGATGCTTTTGAATTTCTGTATTTTTTCTGAGATAGATATATTAGATTGATCACTAGTATCTACTTTACATTAGTTCAAAGTTACATTTATTTTAAATGGTAAACTTTTGAGATATTTGGAGTGCAAACATGGAAAATTAGTTTTGGCAAGCTTGCCAAAACTCTAACACCATAGACTTCTGCAGTAACAGGTTATGTTAAATTGACTCAGTATTGCCTTCTAAGCAGAAACAAATGCTTAATAAGTGCATCAGTATCTAAGTTAGATATGTAAGATCAAATCTCGATAATTGGTTTGGTTTTGAAAATTTGATATTTAATCGGACTATGCAGCTTTAAACAACAAGTGTATTTTGGGCATCCGACTGAGTAATTGGAGATACACAGGGTAGTTATTGCCTTATTTAAATGTCAGTGTACTAATGCCCTTTTTGAAGGCGCTACAAAAAAAATTATATCTTTCTTGCAATAGAATTACTACATTAGCCAGAACTCCATATTTATTAGGTTCGTTTAGTAGTAATTTGGTGGAAGATAAATATGTATATTTTAGTATAAAATACCCAATCAAAGGTCCACTAGAGTGCTCCCCTATCCTCTACCCTATAGTAGCTGGCATTGGGAACCTGAAGGGACAAAAAGCAGCATCTTTTGAAAAGTTGCAAACTGTCCTCAAGCCTCACCCATTTAAAGTTGCATAGTCCAATGGCTTTGAGTTTCTATCATTTTCTGAGATAAATATATTAGATTGATCGTTATAATCTACCTTACTTTAGTTTGAAGTTACTTTTATTTTAAATGGTTAACTTTTGAGATATTTTAAGTGCAAACATACCAAATTAATTTGTGCAAGTACACCAAAACTCTGACACCAGAAGCTTCTAAAGTAACACATTCTATTAACTTGGCTCGGTATTCCATTTTGTCTGACGAGAAATGTTTGATAAGTACACCAGTATCTACGGACTAACAAATCTAGATCACTGTTTTGGCTTTGAAAAGTTTAGGTTTTCATCGGACTATGCAACTTTTAGGTAGTTTTTTTTAGGCAATTGAACATTCGGTCATTCAACTATCTTAACCGAGTTATGAATATGTCACATGATGATTCTATTACGCAGTGTTTTAGGATGGTTGCTGGTATTGAGAGCGCTCTATTAATTGTATATTAGTATTACAATAACAACCCATAACTACGTTTACTGTTTGATTTGTTTTGAGTTTTACGTCTTGGCAACATCCAAGATCATATCAGGACGGTTACCAATTTGTGAGACTGCACACTCATGGTGACTTTATCGTGCTGCCTCACTGGGAAACCAGGCCAGTGACACCATGGCCCAATTTCCCTCTCAGTCACATTATCCTGATACTGAGCTAACCAGTCTTTGCCCTATCCCAGTAATGGCGAGTGCCAGGCTAGGTAGCAGCGACAAGTATCAGTTTTGTCAGTATTGGTTTGACTCGACCGGGAATAGAACTCCCGACCTTCCACATGGGAAGCCTGATTCTACTGATTCTGTCACCGCGTCTTGTCCTTAGTGCTTGATGAGCGAACTACAAGGTACTATTGTCTGTTATGTGAGATGACGGGAAGTGTATGCACCTGTTTGCTGAATACCAGTGAACTTCCGAAACTGGAGCAGGGCCGGTTGTATGTTCAATGTATCCGCTGCGGTATCTTGGACATATCCGGCTCTTCCAAGGTGTTCCCTTGCGGCCTAAACAGGAAGTGATAGGAAACAATACTTCAATCTTGAATAATCCGGTCATATGTATTTTACTAACCATATCTAAAGTATCAAATGTAAACCATTAGAACATCTGTGCAATCTTCTGTCCCTCAAACAGTCATCAAGGACTCTCAAAGCATCCAGGCAAATGTTACTAAATGCACCTAAATCTAGATTAAAACCATCTGGAGACTATGTCTTCTGTGTGGAATGTCCTAATTTATGGACTATATTTCTTGACGTTGCCTTAATAATAATATTTGCATATCTTGATATACCACACATAATGGATTATGGGGATGTGAAAAAATAGTTATTCTATGCTATTGAACTGGGCGAGACTACTCGACCGATGGGCTGATTAGCTCGCATTCTGAAATGCGGGCTACTCACCAGGCTCGCATTTGCCACCATTTGCGGGGCCGGGGTTCCCTGCTGTAATGCGTCGCTAGGAGACGTCAATTGCGACTCTCCTAGCGATGGTGGAAGGTCAAGCGCTCGGGCTCTGACCCATCGGACGTGTTTATGTGCGCTCTGATGTTTTAGACGAGATTTAGGTTTTTATTGTCAAAATTCCAAACTTATTTAACTTAACTAATACGGGAGGGGATATACTTATTGTATTTAAATGGTATTCAGTGAAATCAATCTATGAAAGATCATTTATTGTTGTTAGGGTAAGAATAAAGCCGTGAGCTCTTGGAAAGGTGAATTGGAATGTTCCTTGCATTCTTTACTATTCTCCAGTCTTCTTGTAGATTAACCACTATGGATAACCTGATATTTGATTGCTTTATATGTAATTAAGGGCCTTATGCCTAACAGGCCTTATGCAGCCGATTAACCCATCTGCGGGGAGATAATAACAGACCTATTAACAGAACTAACGTAGTGCTATTTGGTGGAAAATAAGACATTAACTTAGGCTGATTATCAGTGACAGTAGCAGAGACACAGGGAGCGTCTGCTTAGTTCTGGATCAATTCAAACATAATAATACACACCGAATGGCGGGGAGGATAGCCAGTTAGTTGAAATAACAAGTAATTGCTTTGGTATGATAAATGCGAGGAGGGACCAAGAACCGTATTTATATGATACTCTGGCTGTCCGCCCTTAGCCCGGGAATGACAACGACGGCGACGGTCTACCTGCAGATGGGACGAGAGGCGGCGGCGGCCTGCGGCAGGCCCCTGGAAATTCACATGGAAATAATTACATAAATTAACACGAAGGCTTGCCTTAAGCAGGGGTGGAATAACCCAACGGTTAAACTATCAATGACAATATCAGTAGTTATTGCCCATATATTCCGAGTTCTACTCAACTACTCCAGACCGGTTTTTGTGTGGACACCTCCAGCCTTACTCACTCCAGGAAAAACATATGTGGACATGTCTTATATGACTATAAATAACGAAATAATCTAATTCCTAATTATCCATCGTAATATGTAGTCCAACTTACCACCGTGCCATATCCACCGGCCTTGGCCTGAACATCAGTAACCAGTAGAAGCAGTGCTGCGATCAACACCGAACCGGCCATAGCGCATATTATAGGAAGTATAACTATAAGCACAGACAGTCACTGGCACAACGTATGGCTCAAAAACCTTCAACACACTAACTGACAGCTCCTCCTATGTGGTTCAGTTGGCGTTATTGTCTAAAGTGAGTGCTTCCAAGTTGAGAAAGTCGGCAGTACGGAGGACTCACATTGGTATAGAGATAACAAATGCAGTTATATCGTTGGGTATTTGCTAAGTCAGTGACGCATGTGCCGCTGGGAGGCGGCGTGCTGCGAACACACGCCCGTGCTGGCCGGCAGGGGGTGTTTGTCTTTGGGGGTATTTGGGTTACGGGGATGAGCACACAGGGCATGCGCAGATGTGGGCCAGGTGAGGATTATGTATGACGGGACTGAAGAGGGCAGTGGGAGGCACGGGCTGCTGGGTGGAGGCAGGGGTGGGGGTGGAGAGGGCGGTGTTGTATAGTTGGATGTATAGTGCACACAAGACTTCAAATTAATATAGAAAAAGGGCGATGAGAAACATAAGCCCATATATTCCGGTGCTATCTTTACAAGATCTCATATGTGAATCACACGAGGTAGGGGTGGTGCACATCAGGGATTTCTCTTTCTCTAATTTCTGTCTCGCTCTCCCTCTCTTTCTGTCTCTCTCTCCATACATTTTTATATACATGTATATGTATATATATAAATCAGTTCCAGCAGATACATACAAACGTAGTAGGATGTAGTATGTATATATATATATATATGTATATATATGTAAATATATATATATATATATATATATATATACAGTAAAACCTCTCTATACCGCCCCCTCCACATATCGACCACTCCCCTATATCGATCACTGTATTTGGGTCTCTTTCTGTCTCTCTCTCTATACATTTATATATACATGTATATGTATATATAAATCAGTTCCAGCAGATACATACAAACGTAGTAGTATGTAGTATGTATACATATATATATATATATATATATATATATATATATATATACAGTAAAACCTCTCTATACCGCCCCCGCCACAGATCGACCACTCCCCTATATCGATCACTTTATTTGGGTCCCAACAATACCATTGTAAGGATATTCTAACTCTCTAAACCGACCACCTCCCTAAATGGACCACTTAAAGTCGGTCCCATGGTCGGTCGATTTAGAATACATATATAAATTGGGCTACGACGTAGGAGAATAAGAGACAAGACGAGAAGTGGTGGAAGCCTAGTTTATTTGCTGAGGCCCATCTGGCTGAGCAATAACCGCCTTACCAAGAACATCTTTTACTGGCGCCGATGTGACCCTGACAAGGTCTGACTGGCATATGACAACATGGTGGGGCGCCAGGATAGCGCAGCAGGAACCAGCCCGCAGCGAATATAACAATAATATATTGTGGGTTAATAATAAAGGCAGCATTAAATGCTAGGATCCTGCAGGATATAGGAAATATAGCTCCGCCCCTTTATACTCATATAATAAATTATATATCCCATAAATTGGGCTACGACGTAGGAGAATAAGAGACAAGACGAGAAGTGGTGGAAGCCTAGTTTATTTGCTGAAGCCCATCTGGCTGAGCAATAACCACCAACCCCAGCCGGGTAAACCGGCCCAGGCCCCAACCACTCGTCTAACGCCTCCAGACGAAAGACTCCAAGCTACCCCCTGGAAAGACAGAACAGCGGAGCGTCGAAGAGGTGTGCACAGCACATAATCCGACCCACATCCACTCCACTAATCCTAGCGGCACTACCCTCTACGTCTAGTCTGCTGAGGGCATCACACACCACATTAACTGTGGTATTTATGTAAGTTGATAGGAATGTAAAGTTCTTCTCGACTGCAAGCCAGAATCATTTTCGCAGCATGGACATAATCCCAACTGATCTGGATCGGCCTGAGTTAAGAGCGGATTGGACTACCGCGCTGTCCGTTATGAATATAATCTCGAAATCCTCCCAACCTGATGACCAACGTGTGGCCGCCTCCATCACAGCCCTCATCTCTTTTATGTTTATGTGGTCCCTCCCTGCCTCAGTGGGTAGCACCACACGATGGTGTCCTATCAGCTGGCCTAACACTTCATTGTCCTCTGATTTAAAGGAAGCAGCCAACCAGTCAGTCCCATGCAGAGCACCGATTCCCCAATTCGAAGCGTCACTGTAGACTGCGGTAGTTACCGCAAACTTCCCGAGCATACCCGCCTTACCATTAAATTTTTCGGCGAATGAAGCCCACCAGTTGATATCTTCCCTAAATCCGGCATTAAGCCGTGCACGGTAGAATGGCTCACGCAGGGTGCCTATGAGGTTTGTTTGTTTGTTGTTGTTTTACGTCCTAGCAACATCTAAGGTCATATCAGGATGGGTACCGACTTGTGACAGTGCGTACTCATGGCGACTTTATAGTGCTGTCCCACTGGGAAACCAGCGCCGGCACCATGACCTGATATCCCACTCAGTCACATTATCCTGACACTGAGCACACCAGTCCTTGCCCTATCCTAATAATGCCGAGCGCCTGGCTAGGAAGCGACAAGTATCAATTTTAAAGTCATTGGTTTGACTCGACCGGGACTCGAACCCACGACCCCACGATCTACCAGCATGGGAGACTGACGCTCCAACCCACTCGGCCACCCCGTCTGGTTTGCCTATGAGGTCGTAGACCCGCCTACTAAAAGTTCGCCCACCCCTGATAACTTTGGCGCAGTGTGCGAGGTGTCCGGCGAGTCTCTCGAGTTCTCTACGGGTCGCCTTCCTGCGACCCAAGAAGAGCAGGAGGATGTCCCGAAACTTCTTCAGTTTATCGTCAGGGAGAGTAAGTTCCAGCGACTCCGAGTTTACATCTATCCCTAAGAATCTAATTTTCTTAGCTGGTGAGAGCAATTTTTTGAAACTGATAAAAAATCCCAATCTGCGCAATATAGAGAGTACACGTTGTTGGAACCCTGTAGTTTCTTCCTCCGTACTACCCAGAATGCAGAAATCGTCTAGATAGTTGAGAATTCTGCAGACCCCCTCTCTGCCTGCGCATCGGACAATGAAGTTTGAAATTCTAGAGAATATATACGGACTAGACAAGAGACCCATACATAGTCTCCCGTCCATCATATAGGTTTCCACCGAATCACCCTCAAAAACCCAGCGAAGCCCCTGTCTTTTCCTATGCTCTGGTTTAATATGGACAGCGCGGTAAGCATCCTTGATATCAATGGTGGCTAGGTAGTCGCCCCTCTCCAAGCATTCTACCACATCATCAAGCCCACTATATTTAAATTTTGGGGCCACCCCCTTTGTGTAATTGTTGACACTCCCACCTTTCGGTTTACTACAGTCAATGACACTTCTCCCACCACCATCATCTTTTGGAACAACAAAGATCCCATATATACAGGCCGGAGGACTATCGACTTTCCTTAGCACTCCCTCCTCTAACTCCGCTGCTAGCCGGGTCTCTATTATATTTCTTTCCCATCTAGATTTCTTTCTCTCCCGTTGACAGCCATACGTTACGTCACAATTGTCATCAATAACATGGAACCCAAAGACAGTCCCTTGCAGGAGAAACATAGCATCTATATCAATGTCCCCCCTACAAAATGCTTCTGCAAACAAACGACAAGGTTTTAGTTGACATGGCATAGAAAGCAATTCGTAAATGCATGCGCAAGTGCCACTCAGACAGTCAGTGTCCACCCGGAAAGTTATGTACATACTGTTCGTGTTCTCCCTTACTGACACGCACCAGCGTTTATCGCTATCACAATGTACTCTTAATAGGTCCTCGTAGCCTGCCCGCGCTATCGCGGCAGCCACTCCGGTCAGCTGTTCACACAACCCAGGTTTGTTTTTTACGGGTGGGTGTTCCAATCGCTGTGGTGTCACCCGAGATACTCCCTGGTAGGCATCGTCCTCCAATCGCACATCCCCACCCCGTATCTCACTGCTGCTCCTCCCTGCGCATTGCTCCAATGTAGGGTAAATATTACCCTGACCTATCTCCCCTGTTGTGACTGGTTGCATGTTCATTCTCCCATTCACGCGTTGTGAGCTGTTGTCAATGGTTGACGTGTACAATATTGCCTGATGTTGATCAACATCCCATATTGAAGCTCCCGTAGTCTCCACCTGCATCATTAGTTGGGGCGCGCTCCCCACACCAACAGGACCCTGTCCATTCGTGACGACTGTTGGGTCGGACACGGGTGTGCGATCAGGCAGGTGCTCCAATGTTCCAGTAGGTCAGTCCTTACAAGTGACTCTCTTGTGGCCCCTCCCGCCACACTTTGAACACTTGTGTTCGTACCTGCACTCCGTCTCCTTCCTGCTGCAGCCCCGCTCGCTGTTCCAGGCATAGCAAGCCGTGTTCGGCTTGCTACCTCAACTGCCTTGCTTCCCCTCGCTGTAATTCCGTAGAACTGGCTGCTTCTTTTTTATATTGTCCGGGCCATAATGAAGCACGCTTTTTCCCGTATGGGCGCTGGAGAATGCCTCAAACCCACGTTTCACCGCCCACTTACGGATGCACAAGTCATAGTCCGCATGCGCCCTATCTTGATATTCACCATAGCGGGCCCGGTGTGAGAGGAAATATATGTGTTCCCACATTGCCCGGTGGTCCTGGATAGACATCTCAGGAATTTCTAACACCCAGGCAGCAGTTGCGCAGATAATTTCTTCACAGTTCAGTTTCTTCACATCTTTTTTTGACTCAACATGTCGCTTCAGGGACCACTTACTTCTAAGTTTTCGATCCACACTATCCACCGACGAACTGCTGGACGAACGTCGATGTCGGTACCGCCGCTCCCTCGATCTATTCCTTGAGCGTCCGTAGTTTGAATAGCCTGACTCCGTCGTACCGGCGGCCAACGGTTGGTCGTTGGCCGGCATCTCGCATCTTGCCCCAACCGGGCTATCTTCCCGACGTTGAGGCAAATTTGTCGCAGCCTTTTCACCGCGCCTCCTTTTCGTCTCCCGCGCCGCTAGGAGACGGTCCCATTCATCCTTTAGCTCCCTTAGCTCATCCTCCATTTTTAGTTCTTCCAACTCTCGCCGCACCGCATCTCGTTGTTCCTCCAGAGTCAACTTGTCCGAAGCAGGTTCCGGCTCTGGCTCCCCCGTCGCCGACCTAGACATCTTAGCGGCACTGCTTTGTGTAGTTCTGCGCGTTGGTTCCGCTGTCCTCTCCTTCTTACTGCAGTAGCCTACTTCGACTCCGTCGTGACTCAAACCACACACTGCGCAGAAGTCTATAGTCATAGTCCCTTTAATCGATCGGGCTTCTTTCTATAAACTTTCTATGTAATAGTTGCAGCGCACAAACTGTGTGTTAATGGTATCGCTTTCCCACGCGCTGATGTTCGGCACACATGAGTCTCACTTGATCTTGAGTCTTGGCGCTGCGCTTTTTCAGCTAGGCTATGGCAGCCAAAAGTACCAGGTGTGTTATAGTTTGACCCATGGTCTTCATTTACAGTACTAGGGCCCATATATTGCAGACAGCTGTTTCTTACTGTAAAGCCTCTAATCCAGTTAGTGTAAAATCGACCTAAACACTGATGTGTAAGATTACTTCAGTAATTTTACCTTAAATGTCAATGCAGCATAGATTTGCATTTTTATTTATTTATTTATTTATATATTTTTTCCACAAGTCTGTAGAAGTAGAGTCGATCGAATTTACAGTCGATGATCGATACGACCCTCCTGCCCTCCAACGCTTGCATTCCGTCGAGTTAGCGACTCAAACCGAACCGCCGATCGACACAATGACATCGACACACATGAAGTATTTTTCTCTCAATCGTCGAAAATTCAAAATGTTTTTACGATACCGTCAGCTTTGTCTGTCATTCCTCCTTGTGGATAGTCGAAATCGACTCACGAGCCCGTCATTGGCGATCGATACAAGTCGGTGGGATTGAATGAAATCGACACACGTGAAGTATTTTCCTAACGGTCGAGATTCAAATCAGTTTTACGGTATCCTCAGTTTTGGCGATCGTTCCGTACTGCGGTTGGTCGACAACAATACCCAACCTAATTCTTGTTGATCGACACACACAGAACTCGACACAGGTGAAATAATATTCTCATAGTCGAGAAATGAAAATGTTTTTTACGATACCGTCCGTCTTGTCGACTTTTCCTCAATATGGCGAGTTGAAATCGACATTCTCATCGTCGAATCGCTATTCCGTCGATTGTTAACACCAGTAGTCCAGCCTTGTAGTCGTCCGCTGTCCCGGACGACAGATATAGCAGAAAAACACTGGTAGCTCGTAGACTGTGTCTGCTGATTTTAACTGCTGATTTTAACTGGCGCCGATGTGCACCTAACAAGCGCTGATTGACATCTCTTGTTCCTGAAATTCTGAAATCCGAAAAGCTTCGAAACCCAATGTTTTTTTTTATACAGCATATATATATATATATATATATATATATATATATTATATATATATATATATATATATATATATAAACTGTAATTATATACACATATATATTGGATTTAGTCGTCGTATATGGACAGTGCTGGATAGAAAATAAGAGGGGATCATGTCCTGGCTTATATTCCCATATTTACTTTATAGAGCACATATAACCTTGGTATGTCCGGGAAAGTACCAGAGTAAATAAGTGATTATTTGCAGACCCAGTGATTCTGTATTTGTAAAAGATAGTCCATGCCTACGTGTACAAGAGAGAGAGAGAGAGGGGGGGGGGGAGGGAGAGACAGTATTATGAGAGAAAGTGCTCACAGCTAACCTACTTAAACCAGTATCAATTGGTGCTCATTCCCAAGTTCAACAGCCTCGTGTTTATATGAATATGTAATGTGGCAATAAATGCCGAGTGGCGACATGCTAACCAACAAAAAGCAAACCAATAGACCAAATATATGTTGGAATGCAATACATTCCGCTTATGCAACAATACTGTTTGGACTTGGGAGTTCTAGAGATATTGCATTATATTAAAGCGGCAGGTATAATATATATATATATATATATATATATATATTTATACATATATTTAGACACACACATACATATGTGATTTTGGAAGTTTCTGTCCTTGTAAAATCTAAGATTATATCAGGACGGATTGAATGGTGACTTTGAGCATTTTCAATCATTATCCATTATTACCTTTACAAATGTTAGCGAACTTAAGAACAGAACCACTGTAGCACACTAAGGAAACACACCCATTTCTGTAAAATATTAAAATTAATCAATAAATAAATGTCTCTCTATATATATCCGCACCAAAGAGTTCTTGATCGTCTGAAGACAGAGCTATCCCAAGTAAGGGCCTACACCCTGGAGGTCCTCACACCGCCAATGTGATCCCAGTCTATGGACAGTCTATTCACAGTTCATATCTGGGAGAGAATAGTGCTAGGTAGGCTCGAGACCTTCTCTAACAACTCCATCAGCAGCTTCCCCGAGGAGCTTGTTGGGTTCCGAGGTGGATGTGGCATGCAGCACGCCATCCTCTCCCTCCTCGAGGAGATAGTCTCTGCAAGTGGACGAGGTCATGACATGGCTGTTATCTTCCTCGACCTCGAGAAGGCTTTCGAACTGGTCAACCACCATGTTGTCCTTGCCTCCGTTGTTGAGCTGGGACTCACCAGGAAGCCTCTGGCATTCGTGAAGATGGCCGGTGCTCTGACTTACCTGTCACATATGTGACAGGCAAGTTAGAGTCCGCTTCCAGGGCAGCCTCTCTCCCCTCAACCACCTCAAAATTGGTGTCTCACAGGGAGCTGTCCTCAGCACCTTCCTCTTTAATACTGTAGTCAGCGCCCTCATAAGCCAACTGAAAGCAGGCATTACTGAGTGCCATCTCAAAGCATGATGATCCTATGCTACGCAGACGATATCGCTGTCATCTGCTCAAGCTCCAGGGATGTGCCTCTCCTCATGGCAGACATCTTGCTCCTTCTTCGCGACACCTGTCATGATCTGGGGCTCAAAATATCCTCTAACAAAACAAGTCACTGGCTGGGACATGGGATGGGTTGACCCCGTTGACTACCCTGCAGTCAGGCTTGATCACAAACTCTCATTGAGGCCACTCATGAATAACTGGCCTCCAGAATGAACAGGAGACTTCTTCAAATGACTAGAATATGTGGGTTAAACTGGGGAGCCCCAGCTGAAGTGCTCAGTCTCTTCTACAAACAGACTGTGCAGGCCATCCATGACTATGCAGCTAACACTGGTTCCTGGACTGGATACTGCAGAGACAACCGTAGAGCCTGCCTCCCCTGCAGTAGTACCCTGAACAAAGACCTCCTCACCCTGGAAAGAATTCAATTCCAGGCAGCGTGACTCATCACCTAAGCTAGCAGGACAACCAGGGTAGAGATCCTCCTCCTTGAGGCTAACCTTCCCCCACTCCACCTCCTTGGACAGCACCTGCTGGCAAACCACCTCTGTCAAGCTCTGACCGCAGGCCACTCTCCCTTCTACGACAGAGCAGCCTCTTACCTACAAATGGTCCAAGACAGCGCCTCTGCCTCTCAGGGGGAACTAAGACAGCAATCCGCATCCTCAAACAAATTCACGGACTACCACTCGCTGATGCCCCCAACTTCCAGGCGAGAACCCCCTGGTAGTCCGTCTCTGTAGAGGTCAGGCTCACAAGCCTCTGCTCCAACAAAAGCAGCTACCCAACCATAGTCATAGTCAGGAAGTCATCACCCGAACCAGAGAGGACTTCCCTCAGGCCACCATGGTTTACACCAACGGCTCCCTCAACAGTGACACAGGTCGAGCCGGGGCAGATTACTTCCTACAAGATCGGCCGGCTAGATGCCTTATCAGGATTATGGACTACTCCTCCACCCTCATTACAGAGCTCGCCGCCATCCACCATGCACTGACCAACCTGCAACACTGCAGCTGCAGCTGCATAGTTGTCACCGACTCACTCAATGCAGACCACAAAATCAAGGATCACAGAGCTAGCCACTCTCTGGCCACCTTGATCCAGAACACCAACATCACCAGGCATGAAACTCGCCTCAAGACAGTCAGTATGGGTTGTCTCCCACATTCAGTTATCCGGTAATGACCAGGCCGACTCAGCTGCTCTGGACAGCTGTTACGCCCTGAGATCGACCTTGTCATAGGCCACTCCTTGTCCACCAAAACACTGTGGGAGGCCTACCTCCACCGTGACCCCCGTCAAGAAGCCATACTTTATCAGTTGGCCTGGCATGAAGACGTCAGAGAACACCTGCCAGTCCCGACAAACCTCTCTCCCTCTGCCCAGGAGGCAGTCACCCACTTCAGGATTGGATACAGGTGGTTCATCGACGCCCCTGTATTGCAATGATGCCCTTGCAGAGACCACATTTTCAAAGTCGCCCAGGTCCTGGTGACATGTGTGGCCTTCGACAGAACCACCATCTGAGACTCCCTCGGCCCACCTCACAACCTGTCAGACAACCGTGCTGCGCTAGCATTCCTCATGAGGATGTCCAAATCCTCATGGGAGCCCCTCGGCAGATTTGATAAACCAGAACTACCACATCTTCGAGATTGTCAGTGGCCCTGAACCCAACGCTTACGACCTCGAATGAGACAGTGACAACGGTGACTAATGAACACCAACCTGCCAGGCTGCACAGAGCTGCACCCCATGACACCCCCGGGAGCCCCGGGAGCCCCATGTGGTCCAATCAGGGAGCCCCGTGAGGTCCCAGCAAGGAGCCCCCATGAGGTCCCAGCAGGGAGCCCCTTGAGGTCCCAGCGAGGAGCCCCGTTTGGTCCCAAAAGGGAGCCCTGCATGATCCCATCAGGGGTCCCAAAACGGGAGCCCCATGCGGTCCCAAAGAAAAGCAAAAACTAAAAAACAGGAGACAAACCGACCCTGACCAACTCACCACCCTTGGCTCACATCCCGCCAAGGCTCAACACAACACACCGCAGACCGAGAGCCCCATGAGGTTTCAACCTAAAAACAAAAGCCAACCCACACCGGGAGCCCCATGAGGTCCCAGACATCGCACTCACACTGGGAGCCCTGTGCGGTCCTGGATAAACCAGGGGCCGTATGCGTGAAGCAGTGCTACATGCCCCCGGTGCTAAATGCTAGTGCCGGGGTAGCTATCACCGATGTGGTGGAGTAGGTCAAGTCGTATGCAGAGGCGCCCAAACCGGTGCGGGTAGTAAACCTTGGACTTAGTTTTCGATTTGGGGTATCCCCCTCAATTGGTACCAGCGTGTACCGGCTGGCTTGCCATCTCCACACACCGGGCACCAGCAAGCCTTGTTATTGAGGATTTGCATGTGATGTAGGCATCACACTACTCCTGCACCGTGGTTGGATAGAAGCAGTTCATTCTCTAGATAACAGATTCACCCTGTGCTTGTAGTACACGGGTGAACAACAACTAAATACTGGCGAAAATAGCTTTAGTATGGAACAGGAAGTAGAATGCCTGGCTCCAGTATCAAATGGGTACTTATATTGGCTCAGATTTGGTGAAATGGGGAGAGAATGCAAAAAGACAAGATGGCGGCCATAGAACGCCGTCGATTTCACCTTTAAATTCTATTAAACTATATATTTTATTATATTTTGCAACTTGAAGGTAGCGGGGATAATATGAAAACATTATAAAGAATAAATGTTGCTTCTTAGATTGTGAATTTAGGCTCTCATTCCATTTACCTGCTTTTTCGACCGCTTTTATATAGTGTTGGTATTCACCCGTGTACTGCAAGTATGGGCTGAATCCTATATCTATTCATCGTCCTACCAAGTGTATGGAAATAAAACAAATAGCACAAATCTAATCACTGCTCCGATCTAATTATGTTATTTAGAGTCATGAATATTCACTCGGGGGTTCAAATAATGTTATTTATGAGATTAGCTTACTCAAAAAGTGAAATTTGGTCAAATTAAGCCCAAAATTGAAGCGATATTAACACCGCCGCCGCATCGGGGGCAATATTGTCGAAGGTAAACAAAAATAGCACAAATCTATTCACTGCTACGATCTAATTATGTCATTTAGAGTCATGAATATTCACCCAGGGGTTCAAATAATGTTATTTATGAGAATAGCTTACTCAAATAAGTGAAATTTGGTCAAATTAAATCCAAAATCCAAGTGATATTGACACCCACACATACACACTCAGACAATGTTGAATCGACAGTTAACCGGCTGGATTTACCCGAAAACTTGCCATGGAACGGGGTTAGCGTACCCTACTTTACGGTCGTGGTGTTAGCTCTAACACTGCCTCTTGCAGGCTGTCTTTTTAGCCGCTAAACGGGGGATTCCCACCAAAACCAGTTTTGGAGCGCTAACACTGCATCATGCATACAGGCCCATGTGTGCCAGCATCAACCCCCGCACTCACAACGTTGGTTCCCGCTTCGATCACCGATGGAGTGGATGCTGGGGCCGTGGACGCTAAAACACCAACCCACCAATCAAGAACATTCCCGCAGCCCCGGTGGTCCTGGATCACCCACACTGTGGCGGAGGCCTGGAGCACCAGCACGCCGCCTGTGGCCCTGTTGCCGGTGACACCGACACCTGAAGAGCCCCCCCAACCCCTTCTCCCATCCCAGAAGAAGAGAACGGAAAACAACATCAAAAACCACCAAAAACGGCCCGTTTTAACGGCGCCATTTCTTGATGCGCGAAAAGGAAGAAAGGAAGGCGGGGGTGGAGAAAAGGCGTTTATTTTATGCCTCAACATAGCATACAGAGGAAAGCTCACGGGGAGCAACAATAATACAACAGGAGATAAAGGCTCATGAGGAGCAAGCAATAGAACAAGGAGGGCTCATAAGGAGCAAGGTAATAAAGGCTCATGAGGAGCAGGGCAAATGTACAATGTAATTAGAGTTCAGCAGAGTCAGTGTCTGAGGGAGGTCAGTGAGGGGGTGCCGAGGAGCCCTCCACCAGAGAGAGAGGAGAAGGAGAGAAAGAGATGGGTGGGTGGGTGGAGAAAAAGGAGGAGAGCTGGAGAGCGGCAGGATGGTGAGTGCCTGAGGGAGGCCGGCGGGCGGCCTTATAAGGGGAGGGGACGGGCGACAGCAGGTGAGGTGTGAATGCTGCCGGCCCGGGGGAGGGCGAGAGGCGGTGAGCAGCGGGCGTCGGGTGAGGCGCGAATGCTGCGCGACAGGGGGGCGCGGGAGGGAGCGGCGGGCGGCGGCGTCAGGTGAGGTGTCAGCACAGCGCGACAGCCCGGGGCGAGGGAGGGTCTCTCCCTTTCCTCGCATCCAGCGTAATGCTTCGCATTACGACCAATGCTTAATTCTGCAGCCAGGGATAATGTCAAGTCAAGCTCATATCTGATGCGAAACTATGCCAAATTGTTAGTATTCCTCACCTAGTGGCCAGTTGACCCCCCCCCACCCACACACACACACACTCCCCAGGCCCCCGCTGTACACGCCACTTCCGTCAATCACCGCCCGTCGGCGCATCACAGCCGGCGCTAGATGCGCCCGTCATGGCTGACTGGTCTCGGTCTGTACTGGACCATGGCCCGTGCGAGCGTGCGGATGACGAGGTTGCGACTGGGGGTGTGCGCCCTGGTGTTCTCTGCCGTGTACTTTCTCATCATATTCAAGGCCGACGTGGTGAGTATGGGTAGACGGTGAACATAACAAAAGCGCTCAGTCATAACAGAGAGCGTGTATATAAACAGATGAGAGGGACAACTCCCGCGAAAATCGGTAACATAGGCTACAGTGGTGCCTCACGTGGTCATTGTTGAACAAGCCTTGAGTTTGCCGGTACGCGCAGTGCAAAAACGTCGATTTTATTCAAAATTAATAGAAATCCAGAACCCTAACCGTATCAATTTAATATAATCTTTTTGGTAAACATGTTTTCTATGTGTATTACAATCAGTTTGTTTCTAGGTGTTGTGGTTTTAGAGATAAGTTAAACCAGGCTTTCCTGCCTTCTTTGAGATTTGTTGGTAGGGAGAGGCAGTTGACCCTCCTCCCCTCCCGCTGGAGAGAAAATGACGAACACAGTTGAAATCAGATCGGGCAAGTAGTGATATATGCGGGAAGGCAGGTGCAGCTGAGTGGTGGTGGCGCCCCCTAGCCTACCGGATCTGCGACAGGGCTAACAGGAACGCCAATTACAGATAGTGGCGAATCACGGAACTAACTACGCAACAATGCTTCATTGGTAATACTTAGTCTTGGAATATTAAATTATCCAACATGAAAATCCCAACTGTTGTTAAGGTTGACAGTATGTTATGGGGTTGCTGGCCTGTACCTTTTTTAGTAAATAAGCTACACTCTGCTTCATATTTATTTTAGATGCAACACTAATTCTTATTTCAAAGATACTTTGTATAACTTTGCTTCTATATGCTTAGAACACCTGGAGCCGACACCCAGAAAAGGATATAGACTACTCTCAGGTAATGCATTCCACTTTAATTATCAACTCTGTTCCTCAAGATGTGTTGGTGTAACAAGAGTAGAAGGAACATTGATAATTATAATTATTTTGATTTCTTTCTTAAAGTGTGGACCAGATCAACTGTCTTTTCTGAAATTGCCATGCAACCAAGTATTTCTGCATTTGAAATGAGTAAAGTGCAATATTGATATTTGTCAACAGAAAATATGCTATTGCAATAGAGGCGGGAAACATGCATATGTAAGATAAATATGCATTATTCTGTGTTTTGTTTCGGGAATATTTCTCATTGGTTTGGTCTACCGTGCTTAACCTTAAATTTCCGCTTAAAATGTTATTGTTTTAAATATATTTATTATACCGAATTATTCATTTTTGTCAGCGAAACACTGGTCTTGAACAAACAACCAAGTGCCCATCAGCCCGATATGGCTAGGGTGTTTCTATTAGAATTAAGGAAGCGTAAAATGGAACATATGCAAAACGCATAGAGGAGGACAAGATCATTAAAGTGGCCGAGACTTGTCAGAGCATTACATTTTCTAAACAAAACTACTTAGTAAGACTACGCGTCCAAGTTAGACACTGGTACACTTATTAATGATTTGATGCTGTATCGAAGGGAATACTAAGTCAATTTACTCAAAGCTGTTTTTGTCTATGGTATTCAGCATTTTGACGTGCAGACCCAAAGTAACTTTGCATGTTTTCACTTCAACTATCTGCAAAGTTAGCAATTTATTATAAAAGTTGCTTCAAACTTCAAGTACGGTAGATTATAATGGCCAACCCAATATATTTATCTAAAATATATGGCAGAAATTCCAAAAAGCACCTGTCTATGCACCTTTAATTGACAAGGTGTGAAGTGCAAGCTAATCAGGTTAACCTACGAGTTAAAGCTGCATAATCCGATGAGGCTTCAACTTTTCAAAACCAAAGCACTCACCTAGATTTGATTCTACATATCTAAGTTAAATACTGATGCAGTTATTAAGCGTGTGTTGCAGTTATTAAGCGTGTGTTGCCACATAGACGGGCACACTGAGTCAATTTAATAGAACCTGTTACAACAGACGCATATATATATATGGTGTCCAATATTAATGCGGCATGCTTGCACTTCAAATATCTCAAAATTGGCAAATTAAACTAAACTTTACTTCAAACTAATGTAAGGTAGATTACAACAATCAATGTAATATGTTCATCTCAGAAAAATTACTAAGCCTCAAAAACATCGGAACATGGCACTTTAACAGCTCGCCTCCCTTGTTTCACATCAGCTAAGCATACCTTATATCCAGTAATAAAACACAGCAGGTAACCTGGTGTGTTGCAGTGTTTATGACCGATTTGTAATTAAAGTTGTGCATGCCTGCCTCCAGCCTTCTCCTACTAGTCCTAGTGATGGTCCGTGACCTCGCCTCCGGCCTAAACATAATGCACATTAAGTAAGCACCGCGCGCTCAACTGCCAGGATTGTGAAGCGACCTGGCTATTGAGGGTTCGGTGCAGTGTGCATACACTGGATTCTTGGACAGGAGAGCCGAATCCGTAAGAACGCTGGCTTCCCATGTGGAAGGTCGTGGGCTCGAATCCCAGCCTAGTCAAACCAATGACTTACAGAATTGGTACGCGTCGCTACCCAGCCTGGTGCTCGGCATTGATAGGATAGGGCCAAGAACTGGTTTGCTTAGTGTCAGGATAATGTGACTGAGTGGGACATCACGTCATGGTGCCAGCAGCCCGTTCTCATAGTGAGGCAGTGATATAAAGTCGCCACAAATGCGTCGGCACCAGTCCTGATATGGCCCTAGATGTTGCTAAGATATAACCCCCCCCCCCCCTAAAGCAAGCAAATATCCTAAATTGGTATCTATCTATGTGCGCTGTATTCTTCAAACCAGTTCACCACCCCCAATTGCCGATTGCAGGGTTAATGTTCTAGGCACATATGCGTACTTATCCTGAATGTATTATAGAGTGGGGGGCGAGGTGATTGCAACAAAGCATTTCCATCCCCATTGCATTTCACAGACCCAAATTGGGAAATAACTGCTTAATACAACTCATTTGTTGAAGGATGAGAACGATGACAACAAAGAGGACAATAATGGCAGCGGCTTGTTCTACACTTCTCCTAACTACCCGGGTCTCCGAGGGAGGCCGTTCGCGGTGTCCAACAGCCTGCTGAGCGAGCTGCGGCTCTTCTCGCAGAAGTTCACCCCCCTCACGAACGAGACACTGCAGCAGTTCGTGTTTGCCACGGCGGCCAGCTTCGCCTTCTTCGACATGCTAAAGGAGGCGGTCACCTCGGTGCAAAGGCACCGCCCGCAAAACCAGATCTACGTGTACGACCTGGGCCTCACCCAGATGCAGGTTCATGAGGTGCTTCCCTTTGTTTATTGGGGTTGTATTTTCTAATAACATCAGAAGTTATATCAGGATAGAGTTTCACTTTCTTTAACTAGATCAAAGACTCACCTCAGAGAATGATGGAGCAGGTGGCGCCACCTAAATGTAAAGGAAGCAGCGGGGGCTGAAGTTGACCAAAGCTGCAAACTCACTCGATCTCAGCTTGCTATATTTCTTGTCAGCATATAGTGTACACCTCTCTATTCACAGCTTCACAGATTTGCCCCTGGACCTCAGACCTAGCAAAGAGAACATAAATTATTTGAGTAAACAAGACCAAATACTCTGCGGAAAAACAGCCACTTGAAACAGTGATACTAGTAGCAGTACCAACAATCGCATTGCCCTTAACTCCGTGTTTTGCCTTTCTCCTTTAATTGCATGCACATTTTAAAAGTGAATATCATGGGACAACAACTTTGGGGGGAAAAACTAGAAGTGGCAAAACCATCGACGCTATCACTGACTCTGGGTTGTTTGCGGAGGCAGGCCCGTTCTGGATTATTTAGAGGCCCAAATGACAATATGACACAGCACAAATTAGCCAATACCTGGTTCCTTGCTCTGTGCTAGTTCATAATACATACAATATTAGTTCATATGTCCATGTGGTGCCTTACGGCAGGAAATAGACCCCCCCCCCCCCCTGTGACACTGAGCCTGCTTGCCATAGCGGAATTATGTCAGCATCCTAGGCGAGAAGCAACTGTAGATGATTAATAATCAGGTGTTTAGTTTGTGCTCTTCTTTTGTGTTCCAGGTGCAGTCCATGTGTGGAGTTATCTACAGGAAGTTTGGATTTAGCATCTTTCCAAAACATGTCAAAAAGAAATTCACCTATGCCTGGAAGCCACTTGTAATAGCTGTGAGTATGCATGCATATGTCGTACGTAGCATTAAATAAACTAAATAAATGTATTATATTGTACATCAAGTCATACATTACATACATATATATGTGTGCTATATGGTTTTATGCACAATATAATATATTTGTTAATCATACAGCAGGTTCGGGAAACACCTGAATTGAGAATCTGTTGGTACAATCAGGATCGTTGATGTATTTCAGTATCTTAATTGGTAGGCTTTACTATAGGAAAATGTGTTATCACCTATATCCAGTGAAACTGTTTCAATTGGTAATACATATTTATATTACTAGAAAGAGACAAACCTGATGCACCAATTCAGTGACTATTAGCCACATTTGGTGTTTCATTAAGGATTGAATTTACATTAAAACAGAAGGAGTTTTATGTATTACATCTCATATTATGGTGGTTTTGTTCAACTGGGAAATAATATTTATATCATAAAAGAAAGCATCTGCTGGTTTTATATTTATGTGTAGAAGCTGGTGTTAGTGTCAGTGTGTGTGGGGGGGAGGGGGTAATGTAATCAGATGCCTTGGTACTTCCCCCATTATCCCCGTCCCCAAATCGCACAGTTTTGCTGGGTGCAGAAGAAATACCCCCCCTCTACCCCTCTCCCCCCTACCCCCCATGCACACACTTCTACTGATTGCGTGTCAGGGGTGGCCATCACACGCCGGGTGCTCTGCCATAGTGCTTTGGCCCTCCACATACACACACCCTCCTACCAGAGTAGGTGTTTCGAAAATATATACATACACATATATATATATACATAAATATAGATAGATAGATGTATGTATGCATGTATGTATTATACTGTATGTATATATGTATGTATCTATGTATGTACATATGTATGTATGCATGCATATAATTATATCTATATATGTTCTCCAAGTGAGTGGAGAATAGAGCCCTGCACAGGAGGCAGAGAGGTGCATGCTGGTACCTACCCCCACCCCCAAATGGGTGGTTGGGGGGGGGGTAGATAAAAGATTCACTCGGTACTTGTAGTACACGGGTGAAGGACAACGTAGTGTAAATACGGGTGAAAATAGCTTTAGTATGGAACAGGAACTAGAAACTGTGGCTCCAGTATCAAATGGCTACCCATATAGGCACAGAGTTGGTGAAATGGGCGAGAATGCAAAAAGACAAGATGGCGGCGCTAGAACGCCGTCGATTTCACTTAAAAATCTTATTAAACTAGATATTTTATTATATTTTTCAACTCAAAGGTAGCGGGTAAATATGAAGACATATACAAAGAATAAATGTTGCTTCTTAGATTGTGAAATTAGGCTCTCATTTCATTAACCCGCGTTTTCGACTGTTTTTATATAGGGCTGGTATTAACCGGTGTACTACTGCGAGTACCGGGTGAATCCTTTATCTAGGGGGGGGGGGGGGGGGGGGGTGTTGCAAGACACTACAGAGCTTATTACATGTGATAAAGGATTTGTCACTCTCCGTATAGATGTGTGTATGTATGAATGTATGAAAGTATGTATGTATCTCTGTATCTATGTGTATGCATAGATGTATGTGTACATGTATCTACGCATACATGCATGCACACCTCGACCCCATCATTCACCACCAAACTGTGCTAACAAATATTGTAATTAAATAAAATACCACTTTCTACATGCGTGTTCTTCACCAACTTCCCCATCCTGTGCTACCTTTGGTCACTCACACCCTTTCCTAATTAGTAACCATGGCAACCCCCACCCACCCCTGTTTGCAAGCAGCAGGCCCCTCTCTGCCCCTCCTCAGTGCATAGCACACTGTCCACTGTGTGTTTGGAGGGGGGCATGTGGTTGGGTGTGGGAGGCCTGACCAGGAGTTCAGTCAGGGACACACCTACATACAGTGTGGACACGGTCATTCTCTCCCAATGTCACGAGGTAGCACTTACCATAATTAAGGGGTACTTTGCTAGAACACAAACACCAGATCATTTCCCTGATCACATAAATATAAAATCTGCAAATGCTTTATTTAATGAGAAAAATATGTTGTTTGCCAGTTTAACAATATCACCATGATATAAGGTGAAATACATAACAATCCTTCTGTTTTAATGTAAATTCAATCCATAATCACTCTTAAATGAAACACCAGGGCCCATATGCAGGAGTCAGTGTTAGCAGGGTTTGGTGTTAGAGCCTGTTACTGTTTAGCTATCACCGACGTCGGGAACTGTGTCAAGTCGTATGCAGAAGTGTGTAACACTTACATTATAGCTAAACGTGAATTTATTTATAGATTTGGGAAATCCCTCTGTGTCTGTACCCATATATTAGGCTTAAATATATTAAATGCTATCATATTTAACAGAATTAGATACAGAATAAGTGAAATTTGATGAGATTAACCCTAAATTCGAAGCAATATTAACGCTGCCGCCGGAACGGCGGCGATATTAATATTAATATTTTCGAATCGCCAAACGTAAAGTAAACAAATCGCTGCCGCCGCCGCATCGACGTCGCTTTCCATACTGGTGGCGGCGGCGGTTGCTTGCATTCATCGGTTCGAAAATATTAATATCGCCGCTGTTGCGTCGGCAGCATTAATATTGCTTCGAATTTAGGGTTAATTTCATCAAATTTCACTTATTGCGTATCTAATTCTGTTAAATATGACAGCATTGAATAGATTTGGGCCTAATGCACTCGCTATACCTCCTATCTATCAGGGGTAAGGTAACACCGGTTAAGGTTTTGGTGTTAGGCCTATCACCGCCTCGTGCATACCATTTTTCGCCGCTAACCGGGAAATTCCCGCCTACCACCGTTTTGGCTCGCTAACACCGAATACCACCGACTCCTGCATATGGCCCCTGGGATGTGGCTGATAGTCATTTAATTGGTGCAACATATTTCAATTCCTGTCACACTCTGAAATGCAATCAGGTTCATCCAGCTGGTAAGTCACGTGTCCTGTACATACATCACACGCGTGAACACCTTGAGTTCCGTTGGTAGACTGGTTTATTCTATAGCTCACTCGTCGGTCTGGTGGTAGTCAGGTGGTCACATGACCACCCTGCCCTGCCTTGCATTCCTCACATACCTTACATGATTCACATACCTTCTCTCTTTTTTTTAGTTAATGTCCTTTTGTTCTAATATTGCCTTCTTGATCATTATTTTGATGGTTTGCATGTAGCGTTCCACCTGCCTATTGCTCTGTGGGTATAACGGACTAGTGTACGATTTTGTTTTTTTTGGGTAAAGTATTTATTAATTTGAATATGACATTTGTCAGCACTGAAGCACTGGTCTTCCGGCCATCTTACTATTGGAATTGACATTCTAAGCAATCTAAGTTTGGTCAGTGCTGTATTAGTCACAGCACCGATCCTGTAGAATTAAGGGAGTGGCTCCTGCTGTATAATGTACAGCACCAGTCACTGTGGTTCATTCAAAAATGGGGAACAGCACGGAGTAGAAGATGTATACTCGGGGCAACTCAAACAGTCGTTGTGGGTTACATGTTTTCTCTTATAAAACAGGCAAAGTTTATTGTTAACAAGACATTTTGTCTGTCTTATATAATGTTCAATGTGTTTAAACAGATTGATAGTTGTGTAGGATGTTTGGTGTGTTGATGGTTTGTTCATGATGGTTAAGGGTGGTGGCAGGGGAGGGGGGCCCATTGGGGTGGGTGGTAGGGGGGAAAAACCCACAGGAGAGCAAGCGAGGATGCGGGGGGGACAGGAGCTCAGGGCTTTGCTAGTAATTACTGCAGTAGTCGTTCAAGGGCCTGAATAACCAGGTGGGCTCTATATGCATTTTTGAAGGCAAGTATTGTTTCTGTTTCTCTGACTCTGATAGGGAGGTCATTCCACATGACACTACCTTTGTAGATTGGTGCTCCGATATATTTATTTGTTGAAGGGTGTGGTACATTGAGCAGAGTGGAGGCTCCTCTTCTTGTTATTCTATTTGTGCGGTCAATGAATGTTTCATCTTTTGCGTGTTTGTGCATTAGTGCCATCAGGTGTAGGTCCCTTCACTCTGAGAGAGTATCCAGTTTTGCTTTCATGTGCAGTTCAGCCACACTGAGTATCTTGCCTTGGTAAACTGTTCTTAGTGCCCGGTTCTGAATTCTTTGCAGTTTGATGTTTTGTTGTTTTGTTAAGAGTTCATATATGATGTCATTGTAATCTATAACAGGCAATATTGTAGTCTTGTACAGGAGCAGTGGCGTGTTTTCACTTATGAATTTCCTTAATTTCCTAAAGGTTGTCAGTTTTAGTGCCAGTGTTTGATTCAGTCTTGCCAATTGTTGGTTCCCATTTAGAGTGGAGTCAAGAGTTGTGCCCAGGTATTTGTAGGAGTCCACTTCACAAAGTAAGGTTCCACCCATTTGTAGTTGGATTTGAAGAGCTCTTGTTTTTCTCATTTTCGTCCCATAGATCACATACTCTGTCTTGGCACTATTTACTGTAAGTTTATTTTCATGGCACCATGTATTCACCTTATCTAGCACCATGTCTGTCTGGGCTGCAGCTGCCGCAATATCTCTATTGTGTACTGTGAGTGCTGCGTCATCAGCAAATAATGTAAATGTTGCTCTTTCAGATACTAGTGGTAGGTCATTAATAAAGATTAGGAATAGCAGGGGTCCTAGGGTGGAGCCCTGTGGCAGCCCTGTCTTGACCCTACGGGTGGTGGACTCATTGTTGTTTAGTTTTGTGCACTGCATCCTGTTCTTGAGATAATTTGTGAAGAAATGATATGCTTTGTTGCCTAATCCAGCTCTTGCTACTTTCTGCATCAGGATCTCGTGGTCAATTGTATCAAATGCCTTCTTGAAATCAAGGAATACAGTGATTGTTAGTTCACCTTTATCCATGTTGCCCAAAAGTTCATCCAGTAGAGATGCCAGAGCCCCTGTTGTAGATTTGTTTTTCCTAAATCCATTTTGCTGGTAGGTCAGGTAGTTGGATGATTCAAGGAATGCTTTAACTTGGTCATGTATAATCTGTTCAATAATTTTCCGTGGAAGTGGCAGGATTGAAATTGGTCGCAGTTCACTGCAGTATCTTGGATTATTGGTCTTGGGGATTGGGGTGACTGTAGCTACCTTCCATGCATCGGGGAAGATGCCTGCTTTAATTATTAAGTTGTACATATGTGTGAATTCCCTAATTAATGTAGCTATCGCCATCTTTATCAGGGCAGTACTGATGTCTTTTATACCAGACCATTTATAGGATGATATTTGATTTGTTCTGTCTAGGATTTCATCACAAGATGTTTCTTAGAGATCATAGTTGTGGTTATTTAGTTTGGCTTGGTAACATTTTTGTTGGGCTGTTCCTCGGTTAAATTTACTGGCTAACCTTTCTCCTATCTCGATGAAATAGTTATTGATTTCTTCTGTAAGTACGTTATCAGGTATCACATTGCCAGATTCTTCATTGGAAAGGCTACTAATTTTGGTATGGTTTTCTGGTTCAATCTGTTTGAGTACATGCCAGCATTTTTTGGCTTGAAACCGTACTGTTTTGCGAATGTTTTGTATTCGGCACTAACAAATTGGGGCCCATTGTCTGATACAACTGTTTTCGGTATCCCATACCGACCAAACATTTGTTTTAGCATCCTAATGGTGGCTGCACTAGTTGTGTCTTTCATTTCTACTATTTCTGGATATTTTGAATAATAGTCGACTATCAATATGAAATGTCTCTGCGCAATCTGAAAATAGTCTACTCCTACTTTGTTGTAAGGCAAATCTGGGATTTCATGACTAATCAGTGGCTCTGCCTGTGGTTTGTTTCTAAACCTCTGACATATTTCGCATCTAGATATTTTGTCTTCCAGCTGGCTACTTAAGCCTGGCCAGAAAATATACTCCCTCGCTAACTGCTTGCTTTTCACGATACCCATGTGTGACTCATGTATTTTGTCTAATATCATCGGTTGCAGTTGCTTTGGTATCATGATGCGATCCCCCTTCATGAGTATTCCATTTTGTACTGTAATCTGATCTCTGTATGTAAAATATGGTTTAATATCATTTCGTATGTCACTGTTTGTCCCTGGCCATTATTTCTTGATGTAATTTGCGATTTCTTTGAACGTGTTGTCAGTTTGTGTTGTTTGTCTTATCTGCTTTAACTCATTTTCGAGGATGTCGACGGCAGCTATGGTGATGTCTTTGTCAAACAGGTTATCGGGCTTCCTGGTAGCTGAGTGTGCGCATGACAAGGTGTCTGCAAAATACATGGAAGTTCCTTTTTTATACACAACAGTCAAATCATAATTTTGCAACCGCATGTGCATGCATTGCATTCTTGCTGATAAAGTAAATAATGGTTTACCCATGATCGCAACCAATGGCTTGTGATCCGTCTCAATGATAGTTTCTTTTCCAAAAATGTATTGATGGAACTTTTGGCACCCGAAACATATTGCCAAAAGTTCCTTTTCAATGACTGCGTAATTACTCTGTGTGTTATTTAAAGCCTTGGATGCCATGGCGATAGGTTGCTCATTTTGAAATAACATTGCTCCCAAGCCTGACTTGGAAGCATCCACCTGTATTTGTATTGCTTCATGCACATTGTAGTATCTCAATACAGGTGCTTCGACTAGACATTTCTTTAACTTGTCAAACGCTTCTTGTTGGCCCTCATCCCAATGCCACGCAACTTCGCGATTTAATAACAGCTGTAACGGCTTTGATGTTTCTGAAAGATTTGGGATGAATTTTGACACATATCCTACCATTCCTAGGAAACGCTGTATATCTGCTTTACTTGTGGGCATGGGCATTTCTACAATCGCTTGCAGGCATTCGGCATTGGGTTTGAGTCCTTCTTGAGTCAGTACATGGCCCACATAGTTCACTTGTGTATTACATATCTTGGATTTGTTCGGGTTTAACCTGAGATTTACACTTCTCGATCTTTCCAACACGGACTCTAGTCTTTCGTTATGCTCTTGTACCATTGACCCATATATCAATATATCGTCTGCTACTACATTCACTCCCGGCAAGTCAGCTAGTATCATATTCATTTGCTTTATAAATATGTCCCCGCCCTTTTTAATTCCGAAAGACAGATGCGTGAACCGGTACCTGCCCCACGGTGTGTTAAATGTGCAATATTTTGAACTCTCATCATCTAGCACTATCTGCCAGTACCCGCTATTGGTGTCAAGCACAGTGAAAAACTTAGCACCATGCGTTTTTGCAACTACCTCTTCTATTGTTCTGATAGGGTACGGCCCGCGTAAGATAGCCTTATTTAGCTTTGTTGGATGAAGACACACGCATATCTTTCCAGGTTTTCTGACTATCGTAATAGAACTGACCCACGGATTCGGTTCATCTTGTTTAACAATAACTCCTAACTTTACCATCCGTTCTATCTCTTTTTTTACGTCTTGTTCTATGGCGTGCGGTACCCTATGGGGTGGGTCTATGATTGGTTGTACATTAGGGTCGACATGAATTTTAGCATTACTTTTTATTGTTCCCAGACCCTCAAAAACATCAAGATATTTATTTACCAATTCTGGCCAGTAGGTTGAGTTGTACACAGGCGCTCTTTCCCAGTATAGGACTCCCGGACGCGGTTATCTGGCAATGGATGCTTCTGTCGTTCATCATGATGTCCACCTCCCCGTCCGGCTCTATCCGCTGTCCCGTATACGTCATGAGTCGACACCGTGACAGCTTCATTTCGGTGTTCGTCAGTTTGTTGAAAAAACTCCGAGGTATGATATTTACCTCAGATCCAGTGTCCAGCTTGAAATGTACCACTTTATTTCCTATGCAAATGTCCGAGTACCATAATTCTGAGTTCTCTCCTTTGTTTTCCCTGATCTCGCCGACGAACAAGTCGCTGTTGATTTCCCCCAGTGACAGGTCCATTTCCTCTTCTTTGTCTTCGCTATCGTCCGGCCTGTTATGTCTGTCAACTTGTATTTCGTCTACAAGTGTTGTCATTCTGCCGTTTCTACATACTATCTTGAAATGTCCAATTTTATGGCAGCCTGCACATTCCTTCCCTTTTGCTGGGCATGGCCTACCACCATGCCTGTACCCACACCGGGTGCATTCCTCATGGGACACGCCCCTTTATTCGTAGTCTGGATATCTGCTGGCCCCGCCCTTTGAGTGTTTGTGGCACCGGCAGAGGGCGTGAACTTTTGTATTTGGAGAGGGTGTCTACTTGACCTTCGGCCGCTTCATTGTTGGTACTTAACTGTGAGTCCTCATGTTCACTGAGGTAGCACATTTCTACGCACCGTTCTAGGTTGAGGTTGGGCGTCTGTGACAGTCTATTCCGAAGTTCCTTGCTTTTTACTCCGCACACGAGGCGGTCGCATAACAGCGAATCCCCAAGCTCTCCGTATTCACAGTATTCTATCCTGTTTTGTAACTCCCTTATCATCATCATCATGCTGTCGGTCGCGATGCGACAAAGACTGCTTTCATTACTTGACTGCCGCTCTCCATTTAGCTCTCTGCTGTGAGAGTTGCGTCCATGAGTCGGTCTTAATGTCTCTCAGCTTCAGGTTTCTCTTGATGGTATCCTTGAACCGGAGACGGGGGCGCCCTCTCTTTCTGTAGCCAGAAGACAGTTGAGAATAGAGGATCTGCTTTGGTAGCCTGTCTGATGACATCCTCATGAGGTGTCCAGTCCACCGGAGATTCTTTTTGATCAGAAGATCTTCCATAGAGGGCAGCCCCATCCGTTCGAGTATTTCCTTATTCGTCACTTTGTCCTTCCAGGTTAGCCTCATGATTGAACGCAGATGTCGCATCATGAAGGCATGCAGCTTTTTCACCTGCCGTCTGTACACTGTCCAGGCCTCGGCTCCGTATAGTAGGGTGGATAGCACGATTGCATGGTAGGTCTTACCTTTGACCCGAATGGACACATGGTGGTTGTTCCAGAGTCTCTGGCGTAGTCGGCCGAAAGATGCGCTAGCCTTGGCCATCCTCCTCTGTATCTCAGCATCAATGCGTCCATCACTTGATATAGTGCTTCCGAGATAGGTGAATTCCGGAACAGAGTTCAGCTTGTTTCCATCAACCATGATCTCCTCCTCTCGGGTTCTTGTAGAGTTGGGTTGGTACAGCACCTCCGTCTTCTTGATGTTAATTTTCAGGCCAAACTTCTTTGATGCATCGGAGAAAGCGTCCACTATTTTCTGGGTCTCTTCAGCAGAGTGGGCAACCAGTGCACTGTCATCTGCGAATAGTAGCTCTCTCACCAGTATCTGAGTAGTCTTGGTCTTCACTCTGAAGTGTGCGACATTGAATAGGTCAGCGCTCTGTCTGGACTGTGTACATTTCATGAAAGCTGCCTGCAAAAGTGTTGAAGTGCTGCTGGCTTTTGCAAGTTACCAGCAGCCCTCTCTCGGGGAGAAAATAGAGGTTTCACACCGGCAAGAACATGTCAAGACAGGCGCAAAACTATTTGTCCCTGCACTGGCTGATCGGGAGATGTTGGGAGTTCCATACATCAACCGCCCTTAATGCTGCCACAGTGACATGGTTTTCTGTTTAGGGCTTGCTCCCTTAGCCTTCGGTTCTGTCAAGGACATGTACCACAAGGCAGTGGTTTACAACTCTGCAAGGCAGGGGCATCAAACTCCCTGAGGTATTGCTATATCCCAGTCAACAATTTGAGGTCGCCATGACATCACAGTGATATCACACAAACCTCACGGAGAGGTCACAGTGTGAGGTCACAGTGAGCTCAAATTGAAACATCACATTGACCTCACAGTGACCTCACACTGTGACCTCACAATAACCTCACAACGTGACATCACAATAACCTCACACAATTCTCACACTGTGACATCACAATAAGCTCACACAATTCTCACACCATGACATCACAATAAGCTCACACAATTCTCACACTGTGACATCACAATAAGCTCACACAATGACATCACTGTGACCTCACAATAACCTCACACAATTTTATATATATACCTGCAATACCTGCATAACTCCCTTACATACAAGTCCATATCCTCGGTTCTTTGGTTATATGAGTGGAATTTATACCTGACAACAGTAATATTCACTTTTCCTTCACAATACTTCTTGAATGCTTAATGAACTTATCTTATCTCTCTCGGTGCTCTCCAATTTGAACGTTCGGTAAACTTTTTGGGCGTCCGGGACCACGACGTGTAGAAACGTAAGACACTGTACCTTCTCTGACTTTGCTATCACACCAGCAGCACTGGCATATATCTCATAAGAACTCAGCCAGTCGCGCCAGTTCATTGCCATGTTATTTGCTAACTTTAGAGGTGCCGGTGGCTTTAGCCCTGACGTTGTCATTCTGTCTAGTTCCGATCTGACACCATGTGATGTATATACAGGACACGTGTGAACACCTTGAGTTCCGTTGGTAGACTGGTCTATTCTATAGCTCACTCGTCGGTCCGGTGGTGGTCAGGTGGTCACATGACCACCCTGCCCTGCCTTGCATTCCTCGCATACCTTACATGATTCACATACCTTACACCCCCCCCCCCACAGCCACACACACCCCCTACCCAATGACTGAGTGGGCAAGTGTGTGTGTGGGTGGGGAGGTGGATGCATGGGGTGCAAATCGGATGTCCGGGTCGGGTGGATTGGTGTGTGGAGGGTAGAGAGACTAGAAGCTGGTGTCAGTGTTAGTGTGGGTGTGTGTGGAGGGGGGGTGGAATCAGATGCCTGTTGTTTTTACCCTTTCCATCAGCTTTGGTGGTATCAATGTTTGTGTTTGTTATGTGCAACTACTCTACCCCACCCCAACCCCAATACCCACCACCACACATGCACAGCAGGAAGACAAGTCACACCAAAGAGGTTCTCTATAACTATAAGGTGTGGGTTTGGGAGGGGGTCCCCAATATCGATCGCTATATTTAGGTCCCAAACGATCGACCAGATGACACCATTGTAATGATTTTTTAAAAACCTCCCACCTCCCTACATGGACCATTTAAAACCGGTCCCATTTATACATATATACACATATACACGTATACACGTATACACATATACATACATATACACATATACATACAGACATACATGTATATACGTACATATGTGTATACATATATATGCGGGGATTGGCGTGGCGCGAAGCTGTACTGTCACCCCCTCCCCCCATCCGTCCCTCCCCCTCACCGCAACAGCGGTGAAGAGGGGGTGTAGCAATGGAAGCGACTGGACACGACGAGTGCTTGTGTGGTACTGGTTTATTTCTGTACTCCCTGCCTGCCACGCCCCGTGACGTCACACCGGATTCCCGACCTCACGTGGTGGGGTAGCCCCAACGCATACGCGCATACGCGCATACGCACATACGCGCATACGCACATACGCGCATAGCACATACGCACATACACACATACACACATACACACATACACATGGGTGGTCGGGAGTGGGGGGGGGGGGGGGGGGGGGGGGGGGGGGAGAGGGCAGCCACAGGGGCTCTAATTGGCTGTTGACCCCGACTGCTGCCGTCAGCGGGGAGGGGAGTGTTTGTTTGTTGTTGTTTTTTTTGTAAATATTTTTATTCATCTGAATACATATTTTGTCAGCGCCGGGGCACTGGTCTTCCAGCCGTCGGAGTGGTCGCATTTCATCTGTACATAGTGGAAGTGGAATGTGTTGCATTGTGTGCAGCACAACCCATTCTGAACATAAAAGAAAGTGGGGGAGCAGCCTATGCTGCATAGTGTACAGCATATGTACTGAACATAGTGCAAGGTATATGCATCAAGATAGAGTGTGCAGTAATGTACACTAGTGGTTAAATCATATGCTGTGTTTGTATATCAGTTAGATTTGGTTTTAATAACGGTTAGTCTTTAAATAGTGCCATGTTGTGCATGTATAGTGGTTTATATTGTGTGCATTGCTGGTTGAAGATGTAGTTATGTAGTGGTGGTAATGGGTCTAAAGATGGGGTAGTGATTCTCGAGTCATTGAGTTATAATAGTTGTTTTGTCAAATGTGGATGGGGGGGGAGGGGTTCATGGGTAGGGGGCGCGGACACGCAGGGAGAGAGCAGGCATGAGAGAGGGCGAAGTCAATGGGTCGTTCAGCAGGTCGTATTATATATTTGCAGTGCCAGGTTTTGGGCCTGAATAACCAGGTGAGCTCTGTATGCATTTTTAAAGGCAAGGATCGAACCCGCTTCTCTGGTTTTGGTTGGGAGCTCATTCCACATGACACTTCCTTTGTAAATCGGAGCTCTCATTAACTTATTTGTATTAGGGTTGGGCACCCAGAGCAGAGTCGATGTCCCCCTTCTCGTTACCCTGGTTGTGCGATCTATGTATTTGTCATCACTCGCACGTTTATACATCAACGTCATTAGGTGTAGGTTCCTACGTACATCCAGAGTGTCCAGCCCTGCTCTGCTATGCATTTCAACCACACTTAGTATCTTGCCTTTGAATACTGTTCTGAGGGCTCTGTTTTGCGTTCTTTGTAATTTGGTCTCTTGCTGCTTCGTTAGTAATCCATAGATGATATCATTGTAGTCTATAATTGGTAATATTGTTGACTTGTACAGCTGCAGCGCAGTATTCTCACTTACATATGTCCTTATTTTTCTGAATGTGTTCATTTTTAGTGCCAGTGTTTGGTTAAGTCTTGCCAGCTGTTGGGTACCAGTTAGAGTCGCATCGAGAGTTGTGCCTAGGTACTTATAGGAGTTCACTTCACGGAGCACTAAGCCACCCATCTGCAGTTGTATTGGCCGGGCCCTCACCTTCCTGGCTTTGGTTCCATAGATTATGTATTCAGTTTTAGTGCCATTTAGCGTTAGTTTATTCTCATGGCACCATGTGTTCACTCCATCCAGCGCCATTCCAGCCTCGGTTGCGGCTATGGCAAGGTCATTGTTATGTATTGTTAGTGCTGCATCATCGGCAAATAATGTGAAAGATGCTTTGTTGGAAACTAGAGGTAGGTCATTTATAAATATTAGAAACAGTAGGGGTCCCAGAGTGGAGCCCTGTGGAACTCCTGTTTTTATTTCTCGAGTGGTTGAGCTGGTGTCACTTAGTTTTGTGTATTGTTTCCTATTGCTGAGGTAATTTGTGAGGAAGCTATGTGCTCTATTGCCTAGCCCAGCTCGTTCTATTTTATGCATGAGGATTTTGTGGTCGATCGTATCAAATGCCTTCTTGAAATCAAGGAAGACTGCGATAGTAAGATCACCCTTGTCTATGTTTGACAAAAGTTCATCCAGTAGAGACGCCAGTGCCCCGGTGGTGGACCTATTTTTCCTGAAGCCATTTTGCTGGTAGGTCAAATAGTTAGAGGACTCAAGGAATGTCTTAATTTGGTCATGTATTATTTGTTCTATAATCTTGCCAGGCAGTGGGTTTGTTGTTTTATGTCCTAGCAACATCTAAAGTCATATCAGGACTTGTGACAGTGCGCACTCATGTCGACTTTATAGTGTTGTCCCACTGAGAAACCAGGCCGCTGGCACCATGATCTGATATCCCACTCAGTCACATTATCCTGACACTGAGCACACCAGTCCTTCCCTGTCCTAATAATACCGAGCGCCTGGCTAGGGTGGGGGTAGAGTGTTGTATGGGGGTCCCCCCCCCCCAACAGCAGGGGGGAGGGATTACAGGGCTTGCTACATGCGATAAAGGGTTTATCACTGTTTGTATACACCCAAATCCCAACATCAAACTAATATAGATTATAGTGACATTTTCCTGGCACATATTTTATTTAGATAAACTACAACTTGGGACCCTGTAACCTCACTACCCCCCCCCCCCCCCAAACGAGAGAGTTCTGGGGCTAAATGTATGAGCCAAAATTTATCGGCTGCGGAGTTAAGGGCGGCCGGCGGGGTATCTATTGTCGGCGTTAATATATGTGTCACGGGGGATGTATTAGTCCAAAGCGCGCGCGGGTTAGCTAACGTTTCAGTTATTTATAGATTTGGGAAATCCCTCTGCCTTTGTAGCCATATATTAGGCTCAAATATATTAAATGCGACCATATTTAACAGAATTACATACTCAAATCGTGAAATTTCATTAAATTAACCCGAAATTCGAAGCGTTATTAAGGCTACCGCCGCATTGGCGGCGATATTACTAGTTATATTTTCGAATCGACGAACGTAAAGTAAACAAATCGCCGCCGCCGCCAGTATGGAACGCGACGTCGATGCAGCGGCGATTTGTTTACATTACGTTCGGCGATTAATATCGCCGCCAATGCGGCGGTAGCCTTAATAACGCTTCGAATTTAGGGTTAAATTGGTAAAATTTCACTTATTGCGTATGTAATTCTGTTAAATATGGTCGCATTGAATAGATTTGGCCCGAATCGGTCCCTAACCTGCACGTTATCCCAGGCTCAAGTTGGAGTTAGTGAAGACGACGTTAACGCTCGAGGCGGTAGCCTACCCCGTGCACATACATTGACACTTTGGCAGCTAACCAGGGAAATCCGCACGACGCGTGGGTTACGAGCCCTAACCCGGACTCTTACATTTGGCCCCTGGGGCCGTATGCATGGAACCGTGTTAGCGAGCCAAACCCGTGGTTAGCGGCGATCTCTGGGTTAGTGGCAAAAAGTTGGTATGCATGTGGCCGGGTTAGGGAAACTCCACAAGTTTAAAGGCGTCTACGCTAACCCCAACCCATATCAAGTTTACCGTCGCGGTTAGGGACCGATTAGGCGCAAATCTATTCAATGCAACCTTATTTAACAGAATTACATACTCAAATCGTGAAATTTCATTAAATTAACCCTAAAATCGAACCCATATTAACGCCGCCGCTACATTGGCGGTGATATTAATATTATCAAATCGACGAAAGTACACAAAACAAATCGCCGCCACCACCGCTATTCATACTGTCGAAGATCAACAAAACATCGCCGCCGCCGCCGTCATTAAATTAACCCTAAATTCAAACCGATATTAACGCCGCTGCTACAACGGCGGCGATATTGATATGGTCAAATCGACGAATGTACACAGGCACAGAGGGATTTCCCATATCTATAAATAACTGCTAGGTTAGCTGACGCCTCCGTGCTTTGGCTCCGTGCATACCCCATCACCCATTTCTAAACACTGGTGTTAGCTAACCCAAACATGGTCCTTAACACCGGGGCCGATAAATAATTCTTCAGGGGCCATATGCATGGGGCAGTGGTAGGGCTCTAAACCTGTGGGTAGAGGCGATCTCCGGGGTAGTGGCGAAAAGTCGGTATGCATGGGGCAGTGTTATGGAAACCCTGCGAGTTAAAAGTTGGGTAAGCTACCCCCACTCCATAGCAGATATAAGGGTGGTGGTAGGGACCGACTCGGGCCAAATCTATTGAATGCGATCATATTTAACAGAATTACATACGCAATAAGTGAAATTTTATCAATTTAACCCTAAATTCGAACCGTTATTAAGGCTACCGCCGCATTGGCGGCGATATTAATAGTGTCGAATCGACAAATGTAAAGTAAACAAATCGCCGCCGCCACCGTGACGTCGATATCCATACTGGCATAATGCCAGCGGCAATGTTTTACGCCCAAATCTATTGAATGCGATCATATTTAACAGAATTACATATGCAATAAGTGAAATTTGATCAATTTAACCCTAAATTCAAACCATTATTAAGGCTACCGCTGCATTGGCCGCGATATTAATAGTGTCGAATCGACAAATGTAAAGTAAACAAATCGCCGCCACCGCCACTATGTCGATATCCATACTGGCATAACGCCAGCAGCAATGTTTTATGCCCAAATCTATTGAATGCGATCATATTTAACAGAATTACATACACAATAAGTGAAATTTTTATCAATTTAACCCTAAATTTGAACCGTTATTAATGCTACCGCCGCATTGGCGGCGATATTAATAGTGTCGAATCGACGAATGTAAAGTAAACAAATCGCCGCCGCCGCAGCGACGTCGATATCCATACTGGCACAACGCCAGCAGCAATGTTTTACGCCCAAATCTATTCAATGCGACCATATTTAACAGAATTACATATGCAATAAGTGAACATTTATCAATTTAACCCTAAAATCGAACCGTTATTAATGCTACCTCCGCATTGGCAGCGATATTAATAGTGTCGAATCGACGAATGTAAAGTAACTGCTAGGGTAGCTAATGCCTCCGCGCTTTGGCTCCGCGCATACCCTGTGACCCATTTCTCACCACCGGCGATAGCTACCCCGAACTCGGTCCTTACCACCAGAGCCGATAAATAATTCTTCATGCATACGGGCCCAGGCATACGGGCCCAGATATTCTGGCCTCTGCCCGGTCCCCCACCCACCCATACGGTCACATTCACCCTCACACACTGCTCACACTGATTAAGTCGGCGAGTGACAGAGGCATAAGATCACATTACCCCCCCCCCTGCCACACACACACCAGCTTTTAGCCTCCCTACCACACACACATCCCTCCACCGGACCCATCAGATATGTACCCCATACAACCCCCCCCCCCCCCCGCCACGTGCCCACTCAGTCACTGGAGAAGGGTTTTTGGTGGTGGTAGTGTGGGTGGAGGTGGGGTGGGGTGGGAATCAGGAGAGCGAAGGAGGGGGGTAGGGGGTGTGGAGGGGAGGAAATGACAGTTACTGGGCTTAGTAGGAGAGGAGCGGGAGGTCAGGTAGGGGAGGGGAAGGGGAGGAAGGGGCTTACCATAATATGTGTCTCTGCAAGAGGGGAATGAAGAGCGGGGAATGCAAGAGGGGGAATGCAAGATGGGGATGGAAGGGGGGAATACAAGAGGAGGAATGGACGAGAGGGAATGGAAGAGGGGGAATGGATGAGGGGGGAACAAGAGGGGGGAATGGAAAGGGGGAATGAAGAGGGGGAATGCAAGAGGGGAAAATGGAAGAGGGGATAATGGAAGAGGGGGAATGGAAGAGGGAGAATGGAAGAGGGGGAATGGAAGAGGGGGAATGGAAAAGAGGGAATGGAAAAGAGGGAATGGAAGAGGGGGAATGGAAGAAAGGGGAATGTCAGAGGGTGAATGTCAGAGGGTGTAAGGGGAGGGGGATAATGGGTGAGGCATGGGTGTGAGTAGGGGTATGTGTGTAGGGGTGTGTGAGATGCTGGTGTCGGTGTCAGTGTGTGGGGTAAGGGGTGGAGCAGTAGAGAACTGGAAGAAGTATCAAGGTCCGCTTCAGGCTGCTTCTGACCACCGTCACCCCCCCCCCCCCCTGCTCACACACACTGCTCCTACCAATTGTGTGTTAGGGGTGGCCATCACACGTGTTCCTGGTGCTCTGCTGCAGTGCTTTGACCCACCACACACACCTCCTTACACCACCTGCCAACAATACGGACATTACAAGCATGAATGCAAAGCCACTGCCACTGTCTGTGCACGTTGTGGTGTTCCAGGGCACATTGCCGATAACTGTGAGGCATCCATCAGGTACTCTGCCTGCAAAGGAAATCACAAAGCCAAGAGTACAGACTGCCCCGTGCGCATCCAGTTGTGGAAGCGGCTAAACCCACCCCTACTTCCCCCTCCTGTTTGCCCGACTCCCCCCACCCAACCCATGGCCCCCCCATCTTCTGCCCTGCATGCCCAACCTGATGCCCTCCCTTTCAGTTTCACTGCCTCTCCTTCCCCCTCTGCTTCCTCCTACGCACCCCTCCTCCTCCCACCCACAGACCAGATCCATCTCCACTCAAACTGTAGCCACTGCTGACTCCTTCACCCAAACCACCTTCCCCTCCACCCCATGCGACCCCCCTGCTTCCAAACCAAATCCCACCCCGATATTCTTCCGCATTCTTAATGCATCACTTTCCACCATAACACCCAGAATCTCTGTTGAGGCCCTAGCCTTCGGCTCCAAGTCGACTCCAACATCCAGCACCTCCTTCCGCATGTCCCAAAAGACCTGCCAGCTTCTTTTCGTGCTGCCCTGACAGCTCAAAATGGAGGTAAACAATAATGCCGCCACCAGATCGCACTCCCAGCCCCGTTCTACTAACAATTCCTTAACCATTCTCTCCTGCAACTGTGCCAGACTGAAATCCAAGAGAGCGCTTCTTGGCAACAGCTTAAAAAGAGAGAAAATTGATGTCACACTTCTCCAAGAAACCTTCCTCATAGATCCACCCCATATCAAAGGTTACACCACATACCACATCCCTGCAGTAAGACGTGCAGCAGCAGGCAGACCCTCACGAGGAACCATCACATTTGTAAGCAACCACATCCACTCCACCAAGATCCCACCCAACAGATCTAACCCTCATGCTGGCACGCTTCGCATACGTCTCCACCTAGCACACTCTGTCATGGATGTATACAACATTTACAACCCTGTCAACACTACTTATACTCTAAACCATATCTTCCGGGCCCTCGGCAATGGCACAGATCACCAAGTTGTCATGGGAGACTTTAACACCCACCAGTCCTCCTGGGGACGCAACAATATCGATTCCCCTTAAGGCTGTGCCCTCCTAGCAGAGATCCTCGACTCAACATCCCATTCTATCCTCAACGATGGCTCGCCTACCTACCGAGCAAGCACATCAATCGATCTCTGCATCACTGACTCCAGCCTTACAGCCATGGATAAAGTTATCTGCCACTAACAGGGAAACTCTCCTCCCCCTCCTCGACAATATCTTCTACAACACAGACATACCCCAATCCTGGAAGGATGCTGATATCATCCCCATCCCCAAGAAAACCCCAGGTGAAGTCAGACCCATCTCCCTCTCTCCAATCCCTCGGCAAAGTTAGCGAAAGAATCATCCTCGGCCATCTCCAGATGGTCACAGAAGACCCCACCACTGGCCTACCAGAGGAGGTCATCGGCTACCGAGGAGGACGAGGCACCCAGCACGCCGTCGCCACCCTCATTGATAGCATTTCCTATGGCCTCGGTAATGGACACGAGACAACAACCATCTTCCTTGACCTCGAAAAAGCCTTTGAACTTATCGACCACAATGTGGTACTGACATCAATGGCTGATCTTGGCATCAACGGCCGGCCTCTTGCGTACGTCCTAAATTACCTCCAGAACAGGCGAGCCAGGGTACGTGTCCAAGGCACCTCTTCTCCCTACCTCCAACTAAAAAATGGCGTACCCCAGGTGCAGTGCTCAGCCCCCTCCTCTTCAATGGCATCTTCTTGTGAGGAGGCTTAAACAAGATCTAGCCACCTGAGAGATCACAGATACAACCATAGTCTGCTACGCGGATGACATCACCATCACCTGCTCCCATGCGATCAATGCACAGGATCTTGCTGAGCAGGTGCTCCACCTGGTAGGAAATGCCTGCCGGGACCTTGGACTAAAAACTCCCCCACCAAGATCATGCACATGTTCAGAGGTCAACCACTTCACCCCCTCTACCTAGATGGATCCCCTACTACCTAGATGGATCCTCGACTACCTAGGTATCCGTCTAGACCGAGACCTGAACATGAGAGCCCTCTGCCGCCACCTGGCCACCAGAATGACCAACAGACTCCTCCTCATGAAGAGGATCTCCGGCTTCTCCTGGGGCGCACCGGACGGTGTACTTGCACTGTTCTACTGCCAGGCAGTCCGCTCCCTCTTCGACTATGCCATGCCCACACTCGCTCTCACAGCGCTCGGGCTTGACAACCCCCAAACTCGACTACCCAAGAACAAGATCTTCCTGAACGAGTTCCGGAAACTTGAGAACATCCAACACTGGGCTGCCAGGCTTGTCCTCTGTGTTCCCAGCACCACCAGGATCGAGATCGTCCTCCTTGAATCCGGCCTCCCTCCCCTCCACCTCTGAGGCAAACAACTTCTCACCACTCACCTCACAAGAACCCTCTCCTCAGGCCTTTCACCAACAATCCGCAGAGCGGGGCCTACCTCCGAGATGGGACCCGCGGTCACCCTCACATCTCCTACCGCCTCAAGGACGCCATCACCACCCTCAAGGACTCCCATGGTCTCCACATTGCAGACTCCGCCCTGAGCCCTCACAAGCCACCATGGGTTTCCATCCCAGTGGAAACCCGAACCACCAACCTAGTTGCTGCCAAGGTGGCTTACGCCACCCCAGAATTCCACTCCCTTGCTCTCGAGGCCATAACTCAGGCGAAGGGGGACTTTCCCCTTACAAAGACGGTCTACACCGATGGCTCCCTCAACCCAACATCAGGTAGAGCCGGAGCCGGAATCGTCATCCCCTTCTCCAACACAAAGAACACCACCAGGGTGTCAGACTTTGCTTCCACTCTCGATACCAAGCTCGCCACCATTCACTTGGCCATCGAAGACCTCCACAACTCAAGTGCCATCATCATTACCGACTCTCTGAATGCCATCAAAGAGATCGCCCGCCCAAATGCCCGACACTCCTTTGCCGACGCGATCCAGATTATAATCTTGACCAGACATCAGGCACATCTCGACACAATCCTGCTATGGGTCCCCTCGCACATAGGACTGTATGGTAATGACCAGGCCAACTGTGCCGCTCTAGCCGGTGCCAACCGAGCAGACGTGGAGACAGCCATCCTTCCATCCATCACCAAACTGACTGCCGCCGCTTCTCGAGCCACCACCAAACTCTTGGAACGAGCCACACAGAAGGAACAAGTACGGAACCCTTATTCAATAAGCTGGCTCTGATTCACTCTGGTCAGAACGAACATCCCCCATCCAGTCGGCCTTCCTGCTTCTACCCAAGTCGCCGTAAACCGCTTCAGGACTGGCTACCGCCGTTGGATTGATGTCCCCAACCTCCAGCGCTGTCCCTGTCATGTGGCACCGTTGACAGATCTGCCATCAGTGACTTCATGGAGGATGCTGACCGCCAATTCAGCGACAATAGGGCCACTCTGGCTATCCTCTCCAGGATTTCCAAGTCATCCTGGAACGCACTTGCTCACTTCTACCACCAGAACGCAGACATCATCAACACTGTCGGTCACACAGACCATGACACTGAGGACTAGCAGGCCCCACCTCATCGCCATAGCTGACTTGACACCACTACCAACTAACCACTAATTTTCACTAACAACTAACAGGTAACACCACCCACTGCCTAACTAATCCCATCCTAACTTCACTTCTTCCTCTGGCCATGGCCGGACTTACTGTGCATACCAGTGAATCTGCAGGGACTGAAGTTTGGATCCTGGTCGAGTCAAACCAATGACTTATAAAATAGGTACCTGTTGCTGCTCAGCGCTTGGCGTTATGAGATCAGGACAGGGACTGGGCACACAGTGTCAGGATAATGTGACTGTGTGGGACATCAGGTCATGGTGCCGGTGGCCTGATTTCCAAGTGAGGCAGCACTATAAAGTTGCCATGAGTGCGTACTGTCACAAGTCGGTGCACATCCTGGTATGTCCTAGGGTCTTACTGGGGCCTCAGAGGACTGTGGTTGGGCTCCTTAGGCTGCCTTTTTCCTTCCTCCCCCCCCCCCTCCCCTTACCCCACCCAATTCCTCTGATCACTACCCATCGGAAGCTCCCGACCACATGGGACTACTTTCAGCGGTGCCCATTCAGTGCTGCAGATGTGCAGCCTTCAGCGCACCAATGCGACTAAAAACTCCCCAAAAACAAAAACAAACCTCTTACGAGGGTGGGTGGGTGTTGGCTAAGATATATGTATGCATGTATGCAAGTATCCATGCATGCATGTATGTATGCATGCACATATGCAAGTATGTGCATGTATGCACATACATGTATGCATGTATGCATGTTGGCCTGCCTGTATGTATGCATGTATGGATGTGGATGTATGGATGTGTATTGATGTATGTATGGATGTTTATGCACACGCGCATGTATGTATACATATGTATGCATGTGCACCCCACCCCTATCATTCACCAACAAATATTGTAATTAAATAAAATACTACTTCCTACAATGTGTGTTCTTCACCAACTCCCTTATCCTGTGCTATCACACACTATCTTAATTAATAACCATGGTAACCCCCACCCACCCCTGTTTGCAAGCAGCAGGTCCCCCTCTGCTGCTCCCCAGTGCACCCCACACTGTCCACTGTGCGTCTGTGTTGGGGGGGGGGGGGCATGTGTTGGGGTGCGGGAGGACTGACCAGGGGTTCAGTCAGGGTGATACAGACACTCATTCCCACCCAATGTTATGAGACAGCAATAACCATAATTATATATTTAGTTTCTATATATAAAACCAAATATGTGTTTTCATGGGCTTTGGTCAGACCCCCACCCCCCTGTCCAACCCTCCCCCCTCTCCCAGGGCTACATACATACATATGTACATACATATATACATGCATATATACCTATATATGCACAGGGCTACATACATATATACATAAATATTTTAATTATGATATTATACATGCATACATATATATATACATATATAAATCCAAATTGTAAACAATCTTAGTAATTTTGTCATTGAAATAAATCCATGAGACTTGGAATTCATCTATAATTCTAGTTGAGAAGTGGGAGCTAGAAACATCAACACTGGAGGATGACCCAAGGACTGCTTCTGATAACCCTCCCTCTCTACTACCCCCCCCCCCCCCCCCAACACACACACACTGTCATCACAGGTGTTCCCTGTCCACAATGCCAAGTCAAGTCTCAGACTGGTGCTCTACCCCTTAGTTCTTGAACCTCCACACACACACACAGCCTCCTGCCAGGGTGGGTGTTGGATAGTTGAGGGCATGCAGGCTTAGATGTAAACACCCACTAAGAGCGAAAATAAATACATACATATATACACATATGCACAAATATGGATGTCTGCATGTATGTATCTATGTATGTATGTACGTACATATGTCAACAAAAGAAATTTGGAGTCAGACTCCTCCTCGCAATCTGAGGAAGAATCTGCAAAACCACAAAAAACAGATCAAAAGTAATAGCAGAGTCCTGGCCAAGGTTCCTTATCATTGCATCAACCGATGAGGGGGCCTTGGCAAAAGTGTCACCTTTTGCCATATTCAAAGGGCTCATCGGCTTGGCAGGCGAGCCAAAATCTGTGAAAAAATTGAGGAGTGGATGTTTGTTGGTGGAGGTCTTGGCGGAGAGTCACTCTAAGTGTCTTCTCAAGTCCAAGCCTTTCTGTAACATACTCGTTACCATGACTGCGCACACCACCCTTAACTCCTCCAGGGGAGTCATTCGGTCTTGATACTTGGAGGGAGTGAGTGATGATGAGATTTGTGAAAACTTATCATCACAGTGAGGAGGATGAGTATTCGACGGAACAATGACTTCATTCCGACGAATGCTTTCATCCTTACTTTCGGCCGCCCCGCCCCTCCAGTCAGTTAAGGCCAGATACCTTAATATTACAGTTGACCCTTATGTTCCAAACCCTTTACCTTGTTTCAAGTGTCAGCGATTCGAGCATGGGCAAAACTCATGCCAGAACAAGCTCTCATGTGCTCGTTGTGGTCACTTTGACCATGACAGCAAGGAATGCAACCTGACCACAACTTGCATCAATTGTAAAGGGGCCCACTTTGTGTACTCTCGGGAGTGCCCACGGTGGAAACTGGAAAAAAGGGTTCAAGAAATTAAGGTTCAAAATAATTTGTCCTTCCCTGAAGCGAGGAAATTGGTGGAGGCTACCAACCCAGTCACAACTGGAAAATTGTATGCTGTGGCGGTTGGAGGCCCCAAAAGGGCTGTCGCGTGTCAGACGGACTTGACATGGTTGGCTGGGGGGAAATCCACTGCCACCACCCAGGTCCCAAACAAACAAACACACAAACCAACAAACAAACTCAATCGACTATGACGCAAACACCTGTCGGCAGCAGCAGTCTGTCGATTGAGTTGAGTGCTAGGGTGCCGGCTTCCACCGGCCCCGCTCCCACTCCTCAATCAATCAATAAATTAAATACTGAAAAGAAAAGGGTAGAAAAGGACCGTTCCTGGGGACAGGTAAAGAAGATCGAACAGCAGCTAGTTCCCACTAGCAATGCCTTCGATCTTTTGGATGAGGATGTGGAGGCCATGGATGTTCCATCCATGGACCAACCACAACTAAAACGCCCTCCTCCAAAACCCAAGGACAGAGGCCCGAAAGGGTCTCAGTCCTTAACTCAAACCAAGAATCAGGCGCTGGAAGAAGCAGAGAGCACTGAGGCCTCGACTAGTCAAGGTCGCAGTCTCCCCCCCAAACCTAAGGGAGGGCGAGAACACCTGTCACTGCCCCAAAATGACAGTGACAGGTGGTTCTCTAATTCAGTAGAATTGTAGAGGTTTCAAGGGCAGCAAGAGGTTTCAGAAGCTTTGCTTACAAGAAACTCACTTGAGAGCTTCTGAGAGTTGTAGTCTTAAAGGCTACATCAATTTTGACAAGTCTGCACCAGATGGAGACCGAGCCGCTGGCGGCTCCTCCATCCTGGTTAGACATGATATTGTATGTACGCCAGTGGCGGTAGACACAAGACTACAGGCTGTAGCTCTTCGTCTGACGCTACATAAGCCTATAACTCTCTGTTCCATCTATGTTCCTCCGAGCTCCATTCTCACCTTACGAGAATTGGATGCTCTTGTGAGCCAATTACCATCCCCATATTTACTTATGGGTGACTTTAACGGCCACAACCCACTGTGGGGAGGGACCACTAGGAACCCAAAGGGCAAGACGATTGAGGACCTTGTGGACGGTCATGCACTGTGTGTATTGAACGACGGTTTGTGCACATATCTGCATCCCGCCTACGGAACATATTCTGCCATCGACCTCAGCATTGTTGAACCAGAGCTGGTGCTGGACTTTTCGTGGAGGATCTGGAATGACCTCTGTGGGAGCGACCACTTCCCAATTATTCTTAATTGCGAGGAGGCATCTCCCGTAGAGCGAGAGAGGAGCTGGTGGCTGCATCAAGCCGACTGGCCCTCCTTCCAGACCCTATGCCGCGAGGAGTTCACTCGAGATATCAGTGACATTGATTCCTTCACTGAGATGCTGGGGTGGATCACAGAGAAAACTGTTCCGAAGACTTCTGCAACTCCCAAGCGTCTGATGCCGCCATGGTTGGATGACAGCTGAATGGGTGCTATTAGGGAGCGAAAGAAAGTTCAGCATAGATTCTACAGGAGACCGACTGCTGAGAATCTGGCGCTCTTTAGAATTCTGGGGGCTCGCGCTCGCAGAATACTCAAAGAAGCGCAGAGGCAGTGCTAGAGATGATTTGTTTCTGGCATTACCATGGGCACGCCATTGGGCAAGGTCTGGACGATGATCAGAAGAATCAAGCAAAGGGGAGATGATTCTTCTGTAGTCCAGCACTTGAAGCACAATGGCACTATTCTCACATCACTCAATGAAATAAGTGAAGAATTGGCTTGCGCCTTTGCCGGAAATTCTTCTTTGGCAAGCTGCCTCCCGGGCTTTCTGGCTGTCAAGGAACGCCTAGAGCATAAGGTCTGGGACTTTTCCTCTGACGGCAGGGAGCACTACAACTCCCCATTCAGCGTGGGTGAGTTGAGGTGTTCTTTAGAAAGCTTGCATGATACAGTATTGGACCTGATGGAATCCATTACCAATTCCTTAAACATCTCCCTAAATCTGCGTTGAGCCTGTTGCTTCAACTCTTTAACAACATCTGGGAGTCGGGTGTCGTCCCTGCCTCTTGGCGGGAGGTGACAGTAATACCGATTCCCAAACGTGGTAAAGACAAGAGTGAAGCCAACAACTATCGTCCCATAGCCCTCACAAGTTGCATCTGTAAAACCATGGAGCATATCCTAAACAACCGCCTCATCTGGCTACTGGAGTCAGGACACCACCTGTCCAACCTCCAATGTGGCTTCAGACGGGGCCACAGCACCCTCGACCATTTGGTGCGCATAAGAGGTGCTTTCCTTAAGAAGGAGCACATTCCGCGTCCATGTCAAGACTACCTATTCCAGCCTACACTCACAGGAACTAGGAGTACCTCAAGGCAGCATACTTGCCATGACCCTTTTCGGGGTCAAGGTCAATGGTATTGCTGCTGCTGTAAAACGAGGGGTCTCCTGTAGTCTTTTCGTGGACGACTTTGTTTTATATTACAGCGGTGCTAACATGAATGTCATAGAGAGACAGCTACAACTAAGCATAAATGGGATCCATCGATGGTCAGTTCTGAACGGATTCAAATTTTCCAATACCAAAATAGTCTGCATACACTTCTGCCTGCTGTATAGAATGCATGCGGAACCGGAGCTGACCCTCGATGGGGATCCCATTAAAGTCGTTGAGGAAACTGTCTTTCGTGCCACATATAAAGTACCTGAAAACAAGATGCCTGAAAGCGCTAGATATTCTGAGGGTGCTGTCCAGCTCAGAGTGGGGAGCGGACAGAGATGTTCTGCTCTCCATGTACCAAACCTTGGTTCGGTCACGAGTGGATTACGGCAGCATAGTATACGGTTCCGCAAGGAAATCGTATATTGGGCTGCTAGACACGGTCCACCACCAGGGGCTGCGCCTGCCCCTTGGGGCCTTCCGCACCTCACCGGTTCAGAGCCTCTACGTCGAAGCCAACGAACCATCACTTAACAACAGGCGACTCAAACTTGCCATGTAATATGTAGTCAAGATAAAAACTAATGCATTGAATTCTGCACAAAATTGTCTATTCAAGCAACATGACGAATCCAGGTATGAAGCCAGGCCGAATTACATCCGGCAACTGAGGCTCTGAATGAAACCTCATTTGGAGTCCTTGGGCATGGATTTGGACGTGTTGGTGGATGCCAAAGTCCCAGAACATCCCCCGTGGTCATTGAGGAAGCCGTCGGTTACTCCCGGAACTGAGGAAGTCTGGGACACATCCACTCGAATACCAAGGACTGCATGCAGAGAATCAAGGCCAGTTTGCAGACGACCTCTCCATATACACTGATGGTTCGAAAGACCAAAGCCGAGTAGCTGCTGCGGCAGTCTGCCGACAGAAGAAATTTGGCGCACACTTGCCCTATCAGAGCTTGATTTTCACTGTGGAAGCCCGAGCACTCCTTCTCGCATTGGAGTGTATCGAGGTATCCAACCACACTAACTATGTTATATACAATGATTGGTTCTCCTGCCTCCCGGCTGTTGCTGGACTGAAAACGAATCACCCTATTCTAGCAACGGTCAATTATAAAATGAACCAACTGGCAATGGATGGGTATGACATCCACATGTACGGGTGCCTGGCCATGCCGGCATACAAGGAAACAAACGAGCTGATCGGGCTGCGAAGAAGGCCCTGAACTGTGATCTTGAACCATGTCTGATCCCTCACTCTGATCTGAAACCACTAATAGCCACCCACATAAAATCCAAATGGCAACATGAGTGGGATGAAAACATTAATAAACTTAAAGAAATTGAACCATCTGTGGGAAAACCACCACAGACTCATGCGGGAGGTCGGTGGGACCAAGTGGTCCTCAGCCGCTGCCGTATTGGGCACTCGCGGCTTACAAATGCTTTTCTGTTCAAGGGGGACCCTCCCCCTGAATGATTGGGTGTCAGTCCCCACTTACACTCAAACACATTTGGTTGATTTGTGTCATTTCTTGGCACTGCTCCAACAGTTTTACACCGCAAGCAGCATGCACAACCTTTTCACAAAAGTAAAACAAGAAAACATTTCAGCCTTTTTAAGTGCAGCTGGTCTATATCATCACATATAGTACCTTAAACAAATTAGATCAATTAACAACCTTTAACTGTTATCTTAATTCTATTTCCTTTGGCCACAAATTATGCAACTGTGAGCTTTTTAAATCCACAGTGTACTGACACAAAATTTATTCTGTACTTTTTGCATTCTGTAAAGGCGATGGTTGAATAAAAATTTAAAAAAACAAACAATTCTCGCCGTGAATATGGCCTATACTGCCGACACGGCATAAAGAAACCACCAATGAAATCAATCAATCAAATCATGTATGTATGTATGCATGTATGCCCTAACAAATATTTAATTAAATTAAATATAACCACATGAAAGTTTGGTTTAACCGTCCCAGTCAGGCTACTTCTGATAACCCCCCCCCCTCCCAGACACACACACACTGCTCCTACTGATTGTGTGTCAGGGGTGGCGTCACACATGTTCCCTGTGCTCTGACCCTCCACACAAACACTAATACCATGGTGGGTGTGGGGTAGCTGCAGGCTTGCCGGCTAAGATGTTAACACAAGCTATGCGCGAAAATACATACATATACATAAATATAGATGTTTGCATGTATGAATGTATATATGTATGTATGTATGTATGTATGTATGCATGCATGCATGTTTATGCATTCATGTGCACCCTGCCTCCATCATTCACTAGCAAATTGTCCTAACAAATATTGTAATTAAATAAAATATCACTTCCTACATGTGTGTTCTTCAACCCCCTCATCTGTGCTAACTTCGGTCACCCACACCCTGTCTTAATTAGTAACCATGGTAGCCCCCTCCCACCCTTGTTTGCAAGCAGAGGGGGGGGGGGGTATGTAAATCACCAGAGTACTGTGCATGTGTGTGTGTGTCTGTGTTCAGGGTATAATATTACTGGATGCCCGGCCACATGAACACCAGATAATACTACAAAACTCTTCCCCTTCATCTCACTCCCTGATGCATCCCTTAAACAACCCTTCTACAAACTCCTAAGGAATAAAGGGAAGACAAGTCACACAGATCAACAGTGAAGAAGTTGTGCTTTATTGCATCAACTCCTGTACACCTACTTGTGACCTATCACCCACACCCCTTACCTTCTGTCCACACAGAATCTCATTACTAATTTAGCCTGTATAAGAATCAGTGCCTACAGGCCATTGAACCGGAGTCCCTTGGGTGTTGCACTCAACTCAATTTAGATATATGAATTTGCCTAGCATCAGACAGAGTGTCTGGGGGTCCTGCTCTAGAGTAGTTGTGTCTCACCCAAGAGCCAGGAGTAGAGTGATCACTCTCCAGTGTGCCTGAAGCAGTGTCTTGAAAAATTAATTAATCTCAAAGTGAGGCTAGTGTGGTCAGAGGGCCAAGGTAGTGTAGGTGACTGGGCATTCCCACAGCCAGCCAATCAGGCACCGCCACAGCCCGGGGTGGGTGACACCCCCCAGTAGTGGTGGCTGTCACTCAACCCAGCTGCAGGTGGTGTTCTGTGTGTATATGCAGATTAGGCTGGTGTACCCGCCCAGTGGTCATGTAGGGACAGGTAGCTGCAGACAGTTACAATAGATCTCTGTTAAAATGGCCTTTTCTCCAATTGCACTCTTTATGGATGCATAGAGAAACATTTCAACAATCATGTGCTGTCTCTTATATCGGAACATCTCTTCATTAATCTCAGGCATCATATATGAACATATATTTCACATAGCTTATATCATGTCCAATGGGAGTGGGATATTATTACTTTTAGTTTATATAACCTTGTCCCCACTCCGTCACCCAAGAATAATAATGCTCTTTGCCAATATATAATTCTGAACCGAAAATCCATATATTTTTACAAGGGGATAGGGGAGAGGAGGTGGTGGAGGTGGCGATGGGGAGAGGAGGATGCACTCAAGTCCGGTCCGGGAGGGCTGACCAAGGGTTCAGTGACAGACACACAGCACACAATGCACACACACTCATTCTGGGCAATGCTCTGAGGCAGCTATTTCCACATATTTTGCTATACCACAATCACCAGATCATCTAGCTAACCATTTAAATGCTTTCTTGAATGATATAAATATTATTTTTCCCAGTTGAACAAAACCACCATGATATGAGATGTAATACATAAAAATCCTTCTGTTTTAATGTAAATTCAATCCTTAGTTACTCTTAAATGAAACACCAAATGTAGCTGATAGTCACTTAATTGGTGAAACAGATTTGTCTCTTTCTAGTGATATCAATATTTATTACCACTTCAAACAGGTTCACTGGATATAGGTGATAACACATTTTCCTATAGTAAAGCCTACCAATTAACATACTAGATTACATCAACGGAACCGATTGTACCAACAGACTCAATTCAGGTGTTTCCCTAACCTGTATAGTGCACACATATATATGTGTGTGCTTATTCTATATGATCTAATGTACAGTATGATATGTTTTATTTAATTTATGTAGTATATAGTTTATTTACTTATTTATGTGTATGTGTAGTCAGTGTGTCAGTGAAGCTCCAGGAAATATCTCCAGATGGCACCAGTGACCGATAAATCTTCATAGTTAGGCCCAATATAAGAAAACCTCCACATAGTTTGTTACTATAACAACATATATGCACTATGCTTTTGGTCAGCATGTGGCTACGTGATATTAAAATTGCACGGTTTGATGTCCAATGTTTTTTTTTTTCTAAACCAAAACGCTTAGATACACTTGATTATATATCTCCACCTTACCTATTGGAGCATTAACTAATGATTTGGGGCAGCACTCAAGGAATAATTAGAAAATTGATAAAACCAACCCTTTGAAAAAATACTTTGAGAAAGGCATGAAACAGGGAGCCTGCTAAAAACTACACTAATCTTCTGACCTCTCATTAGACTTGCCATATTTCCAAGCACCGTATTGTTAACTAGCGGTATTTTACACGCTAGAATCTTTATAGGAAATAGAACCTTAACTTCTGTGTGTGGAGGCCGGAAAGTACTAATGTATTATATTACTCAAGTGATGATCCGCTTACTATATCTGCTTCCTATATCTACTTACTATATCTGCTTACTATATCAGTTCCAAGAAATAGTAACCCAACAGAAATTAAGTGTGGTAAAGTCTAGTAGGGAGGGGTGGCTGGCTCCTCCTGCTGTGATGTCTCCAGATCAGCTGCTCTTTTATTCAGATGGAACACATTAAAAATACATGTACACAGTTGCTGGGAGTCTCCTCAGTCAGAGACAGTAACACGGGATTTCATTGGTTGAACTCCGCCAGTCAGTGGTGGGGGGAGGCAGAGTGGGAGTGGGTGGACCCCCACCACTCCCCCCAGCCCCCTCCCCCCCCATCTGGGTAAGGGGGTGGGGTGCCAACCCACCCACCCCAAGTCAGATATATATTTTTTCCAACAAGTTCACAAATCACACTTACATGGGAGTGTCAACCCTATTTATCTTTACATAACACCAGTGGTCACCAGTCCCTTGGATTGGGACCACTCCAAAATAGTAGGAGTTTCTACATGCCTTACTTAGAGAATTACATATTGCATCATCTTTAGTTCAGCAAACTGCCACCAGGTGGGACGGGGAGGGCTCACCACACACACACACACACTCCACCTCCTACCTCCATCCTGACACCTGGCTTTGGCAGGTCCTGCAAACACTCACACACACACACACCATCTTCCACATCCATCCTGACACCTGGCTTTGGCAGGTCCTGCAAACATTCACACACCCAGCCACCATGCATTGTCACCTGTGTGCTAAAACTCCCTCAGATACTGGCATGTGTAAATCATACCATAACAGGCACACAGAACTAAATTTCTTGACTTAATTATTGTATCCATTCTGTGGCATTCTTCACAGACTATTTGTCTGGGTGAAGAAACCACAGTCTGCAGCAACTGTATATGCTGGCCTTAGTTTCAGCATTTACCTCCCTTCAGCATTTACCTCCCTTTATACAATAATATACCAACAGACTTCAATTTAGTAATACATGTAAATATACCAATACAATAATAATTTTCCAGAGTGCTTATCTCCAGTGGTTATATTTGATGTAAAATGTTAGAACAACCTTATATTAATTATCACTTCACTTAATATACATAATCTACCATGGTTTCACAACTTGGTTTGAATATTATGCATATGTATTTACCAACATGATAGAATGAATTAGGTATTATTATAGAGGTTTTATAGTGGTACTTATATAATTGGAATATTATTATAATGACTTTATAGAAATAACTGTTTTCTTAATGCTTCACATATGAGTTTAGTGAAAAGGAGATATTTTAGAATTTATTTAAACTATTATTTATTTATGAACCAGAACTAAAATCGGAATATTTTACAGTATGTTGCTTATGCCCGTACACACCTACCGTTTACGATCGTTTTTCCGCACCCACCTACCGTATACGATCTCAAACTGCCCAAAAGTCATGAGGTGTGCACTCCCCTAGCACACCTACCGATTGCGATTCACGATTTTTAGGGCTAAAACGGTAGGTGTGCGCTAGCATTACGATTGCGATTTGCGATTCAAAAAATGAATCGGCCCGTTTTCAGTTTTAAGCGGATCGGGAGTTTTAGTGCGCGAATCCTATATGGTATGTGTGTACCTGGCATTAGACATGTGGGCATTGTGAGATGGTAATCTGGGACACAACTACAGGAGTTTTGGGCAGCTGGTCGAAATTATTTTGAGTTCTTTCAGTTCAAATTGCTCCAAAGTTAGCCATTTGTCATCTAAGCTACTCCGGATTAATGAATAGTAGATTATGATGGTCGACCTGATATATTTATCTAACAATTAAAGCAGCATCCAGTGGGCAACATTAAAACTGAGAAATCTTCATATTTAGTTGCACTGAATACTAAGAACCTAGTTCACATTCCCTGACATCCTCACACCACCCATGCCCCTATTATGTTCATCTACTCCGCCACAGGACGTCCTCACCCGACACCCGGGCGTCTTCTGGCTAGACACGTCGGTGCGCCTCACTTCCGGCAACTTCAGCGCCCTCCTGCGGCAGGTAAAGGAGGCGGGTGGCGGGCTGGCGCTCACTACCACGGGGCACTCGACCTATGCCGTCACCCACCCGGCCATGCTCCGGTACCTGCCGGCCGGCAGCACGGCCGCCCTGAGGCGGGAGGAGCAGCGCGAGGCGACGTTGCTGCTGTACCGGACGGCGGACATGATGACGCAGGTGGTGAAGTGGCTGGTGCTGTGCGCGCTCGACCCAGGCTGCATCGCGCCGCCCCGGGCGCGGAAGGGCTGCGTGTGGAAGGGGCGCGACCACTTTGGGGTGTACGGAAAGTGCCACCGCTACGACCAGTCCGCCTTCAATATCCTCATGATGAACTACGTCCACGGCAAGTCCTCCTGGGGCTACTACGCCTACTCCAAGGTGTGTCGCGTGCAGCGCTATGTCAGCGGCAACACCATGCCCAAGTACTGCGCCGGGGATAAGAGCAAGGACGACCTGGAAATATAGGCCCGAGAGACTGCACGCGTAGACTGTGTGTTTATTTCAAAATTAATCTAGTATTGAAGTCATGCCCAGAAGAGGGGAGTAAGGGCGACCTGGAGATAAGTAAGCACTGCATGCACATGCTATCAGTAATGTTTGCATCAAATGAAAGAAGAAAACTGAGGAAAGCAATTGGATGTAATAGAGGAAATAACCAACGTAGAGACATATTGAAGCGCAATGTATTTATAATATATATAATATATAATAAATATAATAAATGTAATATAATAAATATAATAAATATAATGAATATAATAAATATAATAAATATAATAAATACAATAAATATAATATGTGTATTATAATGGATTATAATAATATAAAGAACAGAGCCGAACCCAAGGTGCATTATTATTTATTATTATTATTGTACTATTAATTTGAAGTATTGGAGTCGCGCACCCACCTTGTTATGCGCGTATGGGGCACTACCTGTGTCACACAGTAATACGACTATATCGATCTCACTTCGACAAAAAATTTCCTGAGAGAGGTTGTGCTGCGGTGAGTGCTGAGTGAGTGGAGTGTTGAGTCTACCTGCCAGTCTGGACATGCCGTACTGTGACGCTTGTGGGCTGTCTCATAAAGTAGAGAAAAGTTGTAAAAAGAAGAAAGGAAGAAGGAAAGGGAGGAAGGTTCAGCCTGGACGTGTAACGCGAGGAAGAGCGGCCGTGGAAGAAGCACAAATGTCTGACTCGGACTCTCGAGATAATTCACCTGAGTTGAGTGTCTGTGGGGCGTCAGTCACATTGGAGGAGCAGGAAAAAATCATTCTAAAGGAGATTAATGACATGACGTTGGAAGACCGAGTGGAGGAGCTGAAACAACAACGAGATGGGATGAAGCGACGACGAGAAGGGCGGCGTCAAGGCATGGACGAAAATTCGGGTCGCACGATGGCGGCCATGTTGGACGACGGAGGGACGACCGGTGCCGTCGGGGCCACCGGTGTCAGCGCTTCAATGGCGGCAGGAGCCGCCATGAGCGGCCATTCAGAGTATGGAAGAGCGCGAAGTCGTCGCAGGTCTGGAACAAGGAGGCGGAGACGAACTCCGTCTGACTCAAGAAGTAGGAGCAGCAGTAGCACACGAAGACGTAGAAGTAAGTTGACGCTCAGGCGTTATGCGGTACTTGGTAAAGAAGTGAAAAAGTTGAATTGCTATGAATTAATTATGGCATCCATTCGCTGGTGCCTGGATATCCAGGGCCTAACACTTAACGACTACAGAGCTTTTCTTGAACATGTGTGCTTTATGGCTTCCCGTGCGAGACAAAATGATTTCCTTGACACTACTCATGTCGAGTATGACAAGGATATCAGAAAATTGGCAGAGGTGGAAGGGTTCGCAGCTTTCGGAAGTGGAAATACTGGTTTGTGCATGTTTCACTATGGGGTGCATAACATGCGCACCAAGAAACCAGCGACAAGCATGGTGGCGCGGAGGATGAACACGAACACGTACACAAAAGATGGTAAATTAGGCTGCTTTAGGTGGAATAAGGAGGCCGGGTGTAGTAGGAGTAAGGATGTGTGTAATTTTGGACATTGGTGCGCAAAGTGCGGAAGTAAGAACCACAAAAAAATACAACTGCTCGAAAGAATGACGAGTTAATGCCCAGGCCAAGAAATATAGTACTTTGGAACATGACAATGATGAAATAGTTGCCAATTTAAATTGTGTGAGCCATGTTCAAATAGTGCCGTGTTTTACACAGTTGGAAGAAAATTGTACTTCAGCAGTTATTGAAAGCACCGAGCTTCACTCTGTGGGACATCAAACGACTTATAACATGCTCGCTAATAGCCAAAGTGGCGGTTTGGGGCGAGGCAGTTGTGAATGTAATCGTGTATTGTCAAATGATGCCTTGCTTTGCAGTCGATTGAATAGCAATCTAAATGATATCACATGTGCTATTGACGAATTGCCCAACTGCCCTACTGAATTAACATGTGAATCGGGTGGTCGGTCATTATGGGGCGGCAAAGGTATGCCCGCTTATATTAGCCAAGTTGATAGAATATATTTGAATCAGACTGAAAACCCTGCAAAAAATGTTACGTGTGCTATTAATGAACAAACTAATTCTCGAGATAATCGTCCTGACAATCATATGAATAGCCAGGAGGTAGTGAGGATAATGCAGTGAGCCAGGTTAACAGCATTGCAAATTGGGTATGTATCAGTACTACGAGTAAAGAAGATAGTTTCTATGTCGAAACAGCTGAAGGTCAATGTTGGAGGTTTCACATTAAAGAAATACCAGGGGTGGAGGCAACGATAATTGAAGTGACTAGTGATTGTATCAAAGGTAGATGTCTTTGTAGTCACTATGTAGCTGACAACATTGTACAGCTAAAGCCGTGTCGCGTAATATGCGAACTATTTCTTCGTGGAGACTCGGACCCTCTGGGGAGTGGTCTTCGGGTTCCATGTGACTAATACAGATTGTACTATAGAATATAATACAAAATTTAAAAGAATCGACAATCCGATTTTTAGAAGTATAATAACAAATAAATTAAATTCTGAAATTAAGCAAGGCATGATTTCCCTAACTGACCAGACGCCACAGTGTGTACATAATATATTCTGTATACCAAAGGAGGTAGGAGGGAGAGGGATAATAGATTGCAGTAGGCCGAAAAGTGGTTCTATAAATAAATTCACTGAGCAAGTATCGAATAAGTTCCATTACAAAAGCGTCTATGATGTGTTTGAGGTATTAAACCAAGGGGATTATCTCGCCACTGTGGATTTAAAAGATGCTTACCGTGCTGTAACAATCCATCCAACAGATAGAGGGAAGCAGGGCTTAATATGGGACTTTGATGACCATGAAGGGGAGCCGGTATACATGCTAGATAATAGATTATGCATGGGTCTCTCTTCCAGCCCTTTTGTTTTTTCTAAAATATCAGACTTTGTTTGCAGATGCGCTATTCGAGAAGGCATTACCAATATTGTAAATTACTTACATGATTTTTGTATTGTTGCTTCAGACTGGGGCAAGGCGAAAGACCAGCAGAATAAATTGATTGCTATCTTACGTCGCATAGGGTTCTACATAAGCTACAAAAAATTGATTTCCCCAGCTACAAAGATTCGTTTTCTTGGTATCATGATTGATTCTGTTAAATTAGAATTAACTTTGCCTATCGATAAATTAGATAAGCTTCGGAAATTGTTGCTGTCATTTAAAGAAAAGAAGAAAACAACGAGAAAGGAAATTGAGAAGCTGGGTGGAATGTTAGCCCACTGCGCCAAAGTAGTTCGTGGTGGGCGAACTTTTTCACGTCGAGTTTATGATCTGATGGGCACTGTAAGCAAGCCTTATTATAAAATTTGTTTGAATGCTGGTTTCAGAGAGGATATCCGGTGGTGGATTGATTTTGCAAGGCAATTTAACGGTACTGCTTTAATGTTGGGGAAATTTTCAGTAGTAGAAGCCGTCTATACTGATGCAAGTAAGTGGGGTTATGGGGCGTTGCAAAACACTGACTGGCTAGTGGGCTGCTTTGAGCCGAAGCTTTCGACATCATTAAAAGCGGCCGTTGGCCACCATTATGATCGACCTGAAGATCAGGTTAGAATGTCACATATTAACTCGCAGGAGATGTGGGCTGTTTATGCAGCAGTGAAAAGATGGGGGCCTATCTGGGAAGGTTCGTCATTAGTGGTCATAACGGACAGTGCCACTGTAGAAGCAGCATTGTGTACTGGTAGGTCAAAATGTAAATTAATTATGTACTACTTAAGGAGACTTTTCTGGATGTCGATCAAGTATAATTTTGTTTTTACGGCAGTACATATAACTAGTGCTTCAAATGTAATAACAGACGCGTTGAGCAGGCTAAACACTGATGGCATGGGGAACGTAATCGAGAAAGCAGACCCAAGCAAAAGACTTTGTTGTAACGATTTATTCAGACACCCGTTGTCTTTACAGATATCGTAAGGCTAAAAGCAGAGCAGAGGGATTTTCAGCGGAAATACTACGCGCCAAACTCACTATCTACAAGGGCAGTGCAAATCAATAAGTATTTTACGTTTGTAGATGAATTTTCCGAGACGCATGCTCCGTTTCTGTGTAGTCCTATGCAGGTAGTGTTATACGCTAGTTGGTTAGCTAGGACGTTAAAATTTTCTTCGATAATTAATTACTTGAGCGCTTTGAATTTTTTCCTAAAAGAACAAGGTTCGGTTCAGATAGATTACTCTGATTTCATAATATCATCTACCCTACGTGGGATTCGTAGACAGTTAGGGGACACGCCTAGTCAGGCGATGCCGGTGTTACCAAACATGCTCAGAGACATTTTTTCTTACCTAACGATGAATTCAGGACACATTGCTTGGCGAGCGGCTGTGCTATGCAGTTTTAGAGGTCTGCTAAGGAAATCGAATGTGACATTTTCTGAATCTATGCTTCTTCGAGGGGACTTTAAGTTTTACCCCTGGGGTATGATAATGAAGATCCGTAGGTCAAAGATAATACAATTCGGTGAGAGGACTCTGGATATTCCTGTAGCCAGATGTCCAGATTTGGAACTGTGTGCTGTCCACTGGACGGAAAAACACTTTGCTGATCTACCAGCTTCCTATAAATTTCCTGCTTTTCTGTTACCAGATGATGGGGGTGGATGTTCACCTTTAACATACAAAATATATCAATCGACTTTAAAATTGTTTGGAGGTCGTGCAGGCCTGGATACTGAAATGTTATCATCTCATTCATTGCGTAGGAGGGGGGGGGGTGTACATACCTTTCTATGTGTGGTGCTACATTAGAGGAGATTCAAACTAGAGGTGACTGGACGAGTAATGCAGTTTTCCTGTATTTAAAGACTCCCCTAACCTTACGTATCATGAATGATATGAAAGTAGCAACCAGATTAGCTATGAAAAATTAATCAGAGTTGGGTTGGAGGGACCCTTCTGGGTCGGTTGGCATATTTTGTCTCTGCCAGAGATAAAAAATAAATGAACTCAGCCCAACTCCGTGTTTGGTTATCCTTATGTTGCCGTAGTGGCTTATGTGTATTATAATGGATTATAATAATATAAAGAACGGAGCCGAACCCAAGGTGTATTATTATTTATTATTATTATTGTACTATTAATTTGAAGTATTGGAGTCGCGCACCCACCTTGTTATGCGTGCGCGTATGGGGCGCTCCCTGTGTCGCGCAGTAATACGACTATATCGATCTCACTTCGACAAAAATGTTCCTTTTTTTTTTAGGTGGGGCATATTTTGTCTCTGCCAGAGATAAAAAATAAATGAACTCAGCCCAACTCTGTGTTTGGTTATCCTTATGTTGCCGTAGTGGCTTAAATATTATATATATAATATATCATATTTATAATATATATAATATATTAATATACATAATATACATAATATATAAAATATATGAAATACATATAACATATACAATATACATAATATGTATATAATATATTCATTATATATACTATATGTAATATATATAATATGCATAATATTCATGATATATAATATAAATTATATACAATGTATACAATATATAATATATCAAATATATATTCTAATATATATTATATATATAGTTTCTATATAATATATAATAATTAGAAAGGCTTAAGCTTGTCGCCTCAGCCAGGCCTCCATCAGGACGTGCAACACTATAACTATCAGGTGGCGCCACTATGCGCCAGTGCAGTATACTTATATATAATGCGTAATACTTAATACATGATATATCATTTATCAAATAAATGAATTAAGCAGCACAAGGTGAAGAAAGACATGATGCCCCGTGGATGAGAACAGACTCATTCACAAATAATGGGCTATTGAAGAACTAATCAGAGAGTGGGTGCTGAGACAGAATCCGGGCCACCAATCTACCAGTATATAATATTTGTATCGTAAGAGCTTTGGTCTCTGCATTTTCCTCAGGTCATGCATAATTTACACTGCAGACAGAATGCATTACCTTTTTACTAAAGCAAAACAAGAAAACAGGTTAGCCTTTTGGAGGGCAGCTGGTCTGTACCACCTCATATAGTTTACTAAATAAATTCTATCAATTATTCATACAACTTTTCCTCTTTTTTTTCTATGGGAATTTGTTTCCCTTGGCCACAAATATATGATTGTGAGCTTTTTAATCTAATGAGTGTCTATTGGCACACACTTGATTGTCTGCTTTTACATGTAAAAGCGATGGTTTGAACAAAAAACAAACATTTCTCACTGTGAATATGGCCTATGCTGCCGACACGGCTTAAAGCAACCACCAATCAATCAAACCTAATGGGGTAGGCACAGCCAGCATGGTGTAAGGAGTACGCTGTATGAGTAACACTTATTATATGATTTGATTGAATATATATATATTCATATATATATATACTATATACATACATATATAGCAAAGCCTATACTACGTATATTCCGATGTAAGAAACCGCATGGTGCTGCCCCTCCACAGCGAGTGTTGGAGCCGTGAGGGGCTACCTGCTAAATCTGCTAGTCGGCGCTGCTGAGCGATATATACACCTGGGCCCGTATGCATGAAGAATTATTTATCGCCCCCGGTGATAAGGACCGAGTTCGGGGTAGCTATCGCCGGGGGTGAGAAATGTGTCACGGGGTATGCATGGAGCCAAAGCGGTGAGGAGGTAGCTACCCTTGTAGTTATTTATAGATTTGGGAAATCCCTCTGTGGCTGTTTGCATTCGTTGATTCGACAATACGCATAACGCCGCTGATGTAGCTGCTACGTTAATATTGCTTCGAATTTAGGGTTAATTTAATGAAATTTCACGATTTGAGTATGTAATTCTGTTAAATATGATCGCATTCAATAGATTTGGGCCTAATATATAGCCACCGATTCGGCGGCGGCGGTGATGGACAGTATGGATATCGACGTCCATGCGGCGGCGGTGATTTGTTTTAATATTGCTTCGAATTTAGGGTTAATTTGATTAAATTTCACTTCTTGCGTATTTAATTCTGTTAAATATGATCGCATTCAATAGATTTGGGCCTAAAACATTGCCGGCGATTCGGCGGCGGCGGCAGCGGCGGCGATGGACAGTATGGATATCGACGTCCATGCAGCGGCGGTGGCGATTTGTTTACTTTACATTCGTCGATTCGACACTATTAATATCACCGCCAATGCGGCGGTAGCCTTAATAACGGTTCGAATTTAGGGTTAAATTGGAAAAAATTCACTTTTTGGGTATGTAATTCTGTTAAATATGATCGCATTTGATAGATTTGGCCCGAGTCGGTTCCTACCCCCGCCCTTATACCTGCTATGGAGTGGGGGTAGCTTACCTGACTTTTACCCCCCGGGGTTTGCATACCCCGGTCACATGCATAGCGACTTTTCGCCGCTACCCCGGATATCCCCGCTACCCCCAGGTTTAGACTGCTACCACCGCTCCATGCATACGGGCCCTGGGCGCGCGCCGGCTGCGTCACTAAGCCTTTGTACACATTGCTATATGATTCACTATTTTTCGCTTGCTGCCAGTGGGCTCATAGACACCTGTACTATATTACTTTCTCACCTGTACTACACTACCACACAGTCTACTTGCTACCTGTGTTGGTTTACTACTGTCATGACAAGCCTGGAGCTGACAATCGGACAGGACGATCGGTTTACCTGAGTGTCGTGAGCAAATAACCCTTCACATATATATATTGTACCCTTATACCCCTGTCACACTACGACATTTCTCTCCAACGCGCGTCGACGTTTGTCATATTTTGGCAAAACGTTGGGAAACGTTAGGGGGACGTTATACGAACGTCGGTACATGTCGGTACACTATCCTGGACGTTGACAGTCGCCAGAGGACGTCAGCGAGCGTAGCAGGTCGCTAGATGTTTTTAGCATGTCAACAACAAAAAAACACCGGCAGCGCGCGCAAATTTATGGGTAAAGACGTTAGGAGGACGTTAGGCAGACGTCGACACATGTTACAAGCGCGTTGTAGGGACGTTGCTCGCACGTTGCTGTGTGTGTCTCTGTGTGTGTCTCTGTGTGTGTCTCTGTGTCTCTATGTGTGTGTCTGTGTCTCTGTGTGTCTCAGTATCTGTGTGTGCATGTCTCTGTGTACCTGTGTCTGTGTGTGTGTCTCTGTGTGTCTGTGTGTGTCTCTGTCTGTGTCTCTGTCTGTGTCTCTGTGTCTCTGTCTGTGTCTCTGTCTGTGTCTCTGTGTCTCTGTCTCTGTCTGTGTCTCTGTGTCTCTTTGTCTGTCTCTGTATATGTCTGTGTCTGTGTCTGTATGTGTCTCTGTATGTGTCTCTGTCTGTGTCTCTGTCTGTGTCTCTGTGTCTGTGTGTGTCTCTGTGTCTGTGTGTGTCTCTGTGTCTGTGTGTGTCTCTGTGTGTCTGTGTGTGTGTCTCTGTGTCTGTGTGTGTCTCTGTGTCTGTGTGTGTCTCTGTGTGTCTGTGTCTGTGTGTGTATTTGTGTCTGTGTGTGTCTCTGTGTATGTGTGTGTCTCTGTGTATCTGTGTGTGTCTATGTGTCTGTGTGTGTGTCTGTGTGTGTGTCTCTGTGTCTCCGAGAGACAGAGGCACAGACACAGACACAGACAGACACAGACAGATGGAGACACAGACAGATGGAGACACAGGCAGAGACACAGACAGAGACACAGACAGAGACACTGACAGAGACACAGACAGAGACACAGACAGAGACACAGACACAGAGACACAGACAGAGACACAAACAGTGACACATACATAGACACATACAGAGACAGACACAGAGACACAGACAGAGACACATATAGAGACACAGACAGAGACACAGACGAGACACAGTCACAGACACAGAGAGAACGCGCCGATATACGTTACCACAATGTTGGCCGCGCGCTAATAACACGCTACTGACACGCTGCGCCAACGTCCAATTTCCCCATATTTCCCCTAAAAGTTTAATGTTTCTCGACGCTTTAATTTTATTTTCAACGCTGACGGGTCGCCGATAAGAAACATCGTAGTGTGACAGGGCCATAAGGTAGATTGAGAGTGTCGATACTATGTCTTTGTGTCGACTTTAGAGATCGATCCGTACTGAATACGATGACTAATCGCGGGGAAGTAACGAGCTGGGGCATGTGTTGAGTCTGTCATGACCGGCAGGAAGGGGATGACTGACCTAATTCCACCTCTATAGGTCTAAAACTGTCATTAACACTCACTCATTTTACTCTCTGAATACAATAACTAATATATATAATTATAATCGACTCTTGCTCTTGTATCGACGTACACACAGAAATAGTGAATGTCTAGGTGATAAAGGAAGTTCACGACTTTTGGTTCAACTCAAGACCAGCTATATTAAAGTGTTATACTCCGATAAAAACATGACGTTTTTAAAAGCAAATCACTTATCTAGGTTTGAACCTGGATTTCCTATTTAGATACTGCTGCGCTTATTATGATTATTAAGCATTTCTGGTATGATGGAAGTGTATATATACTAAGTCAATGTTGTAGTATATGTACGGAGAACAAGCCGGACGCAGCGAGAGAGGGTCACGTGATGCAGGTGACATGGTAGATCGGGACCAGAATAAACTCACTTAGCCTTTGGACTTCATGGTGTTCGTGTCTGTCTTCTCTACATGGTGTCAGATATTAGGACCCTTCTAAGACATGGCTTTGTCAGGCTTGAAACCGCCGGCTCCACTCAGCCTAAAAGGAAATTTGGCCATAAACTGGCGCGTGTGGCATGGAGCATACAAATTGTTTGCCGGCGCCACGGGATTATCGACGAAGAGCAAAAAAGTGCAGTGCTGCGCTTTCCTTCACGTGGCACGTTTGGAGGCGCAAACGCTGTTTCATGTCATGAATTTGGAGAGTGGAGACAGGGAGAAAATAGGCACAATAACTATTGTCACGGAAAAACCAACAGAACCATAGTCTGTACAAATTTAATTGTTACAACCAGACCAAACAGGATATTGAGAAAATATACACAAATTACAATATAAAGTATTCTTGTGTGACTATGGAGCGACCGAAGAGTCGATACTATGTGACAGACTCGTCTGTGGTATTAAGGACAATGTGGTGAGGGATAAGCTGTTACAGACACAGAATTTAGAATTGGACCAGTGCCTGGAAATATGCAGACCCAGTGAAAACAACTCAGACCAACTAGCAAGCGTGACCGACAACATCCATGACTCTGAAGTATTTGCGATCAACTGGCGTGACGACCAAAGGTCACACCCGCAAACAAGCCACCCACCAACACGTGCCGGTAATGACACCAGATGGTGGGGAAGTAGGAACGCCCCCCTCCCCACCAAGCCGTGCTAATTGCACGAGGTGTGGGTACTCACAAGCGTGGGACAACTGCCCGGCCAGGGGGAAGGAATATCTGAGCTGCTGGGGCATATTCATAACGTCTCGGATATTGCAAAGCCATTAAGGTTATTATTGTTGTCAAAAGAAATTGCATGTCACTGGGATGCTCAACAGAATAATGCCTTTTTGAAGTTAAAACAGATGTTAGTCAATGCTCCAGGACTAAAGTACTATGATGTAAAAAAAACGTTAAAGTTACAAGTAGATGCATCCATGAGTGGGCTCAGAGTGGCACTATTTCAAGATAACCTACCAGTCAGCATGGTGGCAAAAGCCATGACCAAATGTCAAGGGAATTATGTGGTTTTAGAGAGAGAGATGCTTGCTATCTGTTTCAGCTGTGCCAAATTTCATGATTACATTTTTGGAAAACAGATCATGGTCAAAACGGATCACAAGCCCCTCATCAGTATTATGTCTAAGCCATTGCAGACACTAACTGCCTAACTACAGAGAATGAGGTTACGAATGCAAAATTATGATGTAAATTTGGAATATGTTAAAGGTGTAAATATGTTTTTCGCTGATGCCTTGTCAAGAGCACACACAACAAATACCCAGCCGATGAACTTATACAATGATAATGTATCTGTTGCAGCATTAGACTACATCGAAGATGAAGTCACTGACATTGCAAACCCGACCGCACAAGATCAGACACTTCAGAAGCTGACCAAGTACATCCGTGAGGGTGGCCAGTACAAAACAATGAAATTGATCATGACGTAAAACCATATTACACCAACAGAGAAGAATTGACAATCAAAAAGAATCTCATCCTAAAACAAAACAGAATAGTGATCCCAAAGTTATGTCAGAAACAAATCCATAACAAGCTGCACAGTGCCCACTTAGGCGTAATTAAAAGTAAACAACTGGCTTGAGACTATGTCTACTGGCCAGGATTAGATAGCCAGTTGCAGGACAAAGTATTGAGGTGTCAGATATGCCAGTCAATACAAGCGCACCCTCACAAAGAGCCTCTCGTAAATCACAACATACCAGACATTCCATTCTACAAAGTTGGTGTGGATTTGTTTCATTGCAATAATTAGAAATACATGTTAATTATAGATTATTATTAAAAATATCCGGAAGTGATCAACTTGCCCGGACACAACGAGTAAATGTGTAATTGAGAATATGAAGCATGCGTTCGCTCGATATGGCGTGCCGAAAGTGGTCATATCTGATAACGATCCACAATTCTCCAGTGAGGAATACAGAGATTTTGCAAACACATACTGTTTCACACCAAAGTTCTCGAGTCCATTGTATCCCAGAAGTAATGGGCAGGCAGAAAGGGTAATCAAATCCATGCTTAAAAAGTCAATCATAGCCAAGTCAGACTTTAACCTAGCCCTCTTAGATCTTCAAAACACCACAATGAGTGACCTGGGGGCATCCCCAGTGCAGCTCTTAATGAGCAGACGATTAAGAAGCAGGATACCCACACTGCCGAGTATGCTAAGAGCCAAGCCAATGGTATCTAGAAAACAACACCTGCAACAAAGACAAAGCAAACAAAAACCATATCACAACATGTGTGCCACGAGGACACAAAAACCACTAAGAATCGGCAAAAACGTACGGTATGTAGACCACAAAGGGGAGTGGAAAAATGGCATAATCACACACATGGGCGTGCAACACGGGCAGGATTACCACATTAGAAATGCAGAAAACAAAACAGTAAGACGTCACCACACACTAATGGTGCTGTCACATTACGACGCTTCTCGCCAACGTGCATCGACATACGTGATTTTTTGGCGCTACGTCTGGATATGTCAGTTTGTGTTATGCACATGTTAGGCGCGCGTTGCTATACGTTGATCTACGGTGACGATCGGCAGCGCTTGTCAGGGGGTCGGCAAAGTTTTGTGCTTGCACAAAACTTTCAACGTGTGACAACGCGCGGGTGCCAACATAATGGCGATGTTAGGGGCACGTCGAGATATGTTAGACACACATTGGATGAACATTGTTCTGACGTTGTCATGCATTGACTTTTTTCCTCCGACGGCGAGCGTTCCGTGACCACCGACGTATGCATCACATATGGCCGACACGCTCTTGGCATTTCTCCACCATGTCTCAACGTTTTGGATGTGTTGGCCACGCGTCTGCCACTCGCTTAACGTTAGCATGCTGGCGCTGCGCCGACATGCGCCGAAATGCGCTGGAGAGTCATTGGTCACGCGTCGATCACGCGCTCTCATATGTCATCCAACACATCGGCCGGTCGCTAGCTAACCGTTGGAATAACGTTATGCGAATGCTAGGCACACGCCGCACATGCCTGAGGCTCGTTCCCATACGTTGCGCCCACCTTTTTTTGTTTTTTTTGTCATGCATCGATATACGTTACCACAACGTCGGGCGCATGCTACCCCTACGTTGAACTTCTGTCAAACTTTTCCCACCGCGCTGAAAAGTTTGACGTGTCTTGACGTTAAAAAGTGATTTTGCGCGTTGGCGGTGTGCCGGCGAGATACGTCGTAGTGTGACAGCACCATAATCACTCGATCACCTGTAGCAGTTACACATACACCAGCAACACGTAATGACGTGACTGAAACCATGCCAGTGGCGGTGGCACAGCTGACGACGCCACATGAGTGTTAACAAGGTTCAGTAGAACAATTAAGCCAGTTGTACATCTAGGGTATTAGGAAGAATTTGACCTATACATGAGATTTGTTCGCAGTAATTTTTACATAAACTGCGGGATGTAAAACGACTAAATGACCAGATGTCATTAATGAATGTAATCAAATGAGTAGTGTTATCCCACTATTATGCATAGATATGAAACGTTGTACACTCCACTGAGCTTTCTTTGAAACATTGTACTTACCGGGTGCGGTGGCCGAATCGGTAGAGCACAGGCCTCGCGTGCGGAAGATCGGGAGTTCGCGAGTTTGGTTCCTGGTCGAGTCAAACCAATGACTTAAAAATTGATACTTGTCGCTTCCTAGCCTGGTGGTCGGCATTATTAGGATAGGGCAAGGGCTGGTTAGCTCGGTGTCAGGATACTGACTTAGTGGGATATCGGGTCATGGTGCCGGCGGACTGATTTCCCAGTGGGGCAGCACTATAAAATCGCCATGATTGCATACTGTCACAAGTCGGTACCCGTCCTGATATGACCTTAGATGTTGCTAGGACATAAAAGAACAACAAACAAAATTGAAACATTGTACGTAGTTAAGACCGAAAAAGAAACTAACGTGAGTTCACAGTCATTTACAAAAAAAATAAGAAAAGAAAAAAAGAAAAAGAAGATAAATTGATACAAAAAGAGACCCATTAATTAAAGCTGCATAGTCCGATGAAATATCAAATTTTCAAAACCAAACCAAACAAAAAAAACGACTAACAAAATTTCAAACAAGAACAATAATGAATCAATACATCTATATAGTCATCAACTTTCTTGGTCCTGAAATGTATTCTTTTTCTCAACAAGTTGTTTGTTCTAGCTAACTGAAACACAATTTATTTTCTTATCGACATTGTTTAGTCTATGCCACCCCAACTGTAAGCCACTTGCTATTTCAATTAAATTCGAACCATACTTTGTCGGACATTCCTTCGGTCAGGTTGCTCCAACTCTTATTAACATACCTTTGGTGTTCCAACATACCCTTTACTAGTACGACTGTTCGAAAATAGATGTCGGGTATCGTATTTGGCTCGTCAATTGTTATTCGTTATGTGTGTCTGTGTGATAATTGCCCGCGACATTCCAATACACATGCCATTTGCATATTTACTGCAATTAGCCGGGGAATGTTATTCGTCAATCCAATTAGCCATCTGCACCCCAACTCAAACAGCTAATTGCTGTTATTCATCAATCCCTAAACGACATGGTTTGTGTGACACTCTTCCGAATTTAGTTACATATCTATTTGTGGCTTGCGAATTGCGAATGTCAGCCTTGTCGCTAGTTTGTTTGTCTTGTTTCTTGGGTGTGTCATAGTCTGGGTTTGGTGTTTTAAACAAATGCACACGATTTCGTCTTAGTGTGTTTCCGGTACTTGTTTCAATCTCATAATCACGTGTGTTTGGACAATTTATTTTTGTTATTTTGTCGGTAGCCCATTTTCCCTCGTGTGCTCTATACCGGATGTGATCTTGCACGTTTAATTGTTTGTGCGTTGTTGTTGCGTTTTTGTTATAGTAATTTTGCTTCTTTGTTTGAATTTCTTTAAATTCTTTGGTTTTAGATTTTTGCATTCTCGGTTTTAGCTGACTGTTTGTGGTTGGCAATTTTGAGTTTAATCTTCGGCTCATCAGTAACTGCGCCGGTGACGTGCTTAACATTTCCCATGGTGTATTGCGGTAGTTCAGCAATGCTAAATTATAATCCATGTTATTGGCTACTGCCTTTTTTATTAGCTTTTTAACTGTCTGAACTGAACGTTCCACTTGGCCATTGCTTTTTGGGTAGTGGGGGTTTGACGTGATATGCTGGAAATCATATGCTCTTTCAAATGCACGGAATTCATTGCTCGTGAATTATGGACCATTATCAGACATTTTTTATTTATTTTTTTGTGGTCCATTAGTTGTTTAAGCAGGCGAAATTTCAGTCATAGACGACTGGTCTTCCTCATTCCACTGCTGGTCGATAGAAAGCCCGAGCCTACACTTTTACCGACCCAAGGGATTTTTAACCTCCCACACCACATAGACATGGTATGAGAGCAACCGGCCTTTGATGACGATGTAAGTTATACACAGCGGTGGACATTCAAATTGGCAGAGCTGGGGGCACTAAAACCAAATTTTAGGTATTCCGTGAGTGCCAAATATTTCAGATAACGCTTTAATTACCGAACCAGAGGTTGTTGTTTTTAACTCTCGGACTTCTGGAAACTTTGAGTAATAATCAATTGTTATTAGATACGTTTTACGTTCTATCTCAAACAGGTCGGTTCCGACTTTCGTGAACGGGGTTTTTGGAATATTGTGAGAAATCATAGGCTCTGTATGAGGGGTATTTTGGTACTCTTGGCATGTTATACATCTGCTTACGATATCTTCGATTTGCTGATTCATTCCCGGCCAAAACACATGGTCTTGGGCTAACTGCATGCACTTGACGATGCCCATATGTGTCTCGTGTATTAACTTTAGGGTGAGCTTTTGCAGTGCCCTCGGTATAATAATTTGACTGCCTCTTAACAGGACGTTATTATTACTTGTTATTTCTTCTTTAAATATGTAAAAACGTTTAACGTCAGCTGGTATCTGTCTGTTTTTGGTCGGCCATCCTACCTTCACGAAGTGCATTACCTGCTGAAGCGTATTGTCTGTTGATGTTTCTTTTTGAATGAGTTGTAGCACGTTGTTCGATACGTCTACACTCACAATGGACATATTGTTGTCGAACAGATCCTGAGGTGCGGTGTTGTCAGTGTGCGCTCTGGACAGGGCATCTGCAAAATACATGTTGCATCCGTTAATATGTTTCACAATCAAATTGTAGTTTTGCAGGCGCATTCTCATACGCTGCATGCGTGCAGACAACAAATGCAGTGGCTTAGCCATGATATTCACCAATGGTTTATGGTCAGTTTCAATTATGACTTGCTTTCCAAATACATATTCATGAAATTTTACGCACCCGAAGCAAATAGCTAGTAATTCTTTTTCGATGACTGCGTAACTTGCCTGTGTGTCATCTAGAGCTTTCAATGCCATGGCCACAGGCTTATTGTTCTGAAATAAGGTCGCACCCAACCCAGATTTGGACACGTCAACTTGGATCATGACTTCTTCTTTGACATTGTAATACTGTAGTACTGGGGCTGTTATCAGTAACCTTTTCAACAATTTGAAAGCTAGCTCTTGTTCGTGTTGCCAATGCCACGCTGAATTTTTTTCTAACACTGTCCGCAAAGGTTTCGTTATTACTGAAAATGTTGGGATGAATTTACTGACATAACCCACCATTCCCCAAAACCGCTGGATTCCTGCTTTAGCCATGGGAGTTGGCATATCTACAATGGCCTGTGTCCTGTTAGCGTTTGGTTTAAGTCCCTTTTGCCTTAATACGTGCCCAACATAGTTGACTTGTGTCTGACATATTTTTGACTTTTTTGGATTTAATTTTAAGTTGTATTGTCTAGCTCTTATGAACACCCTTTCCAAATTACGGTTGTGTTCCTCTATCGTTCTACCATAAACCAATATATCGTCTCTGACCACGTTGACGCCTGGCAAATCTTTCAGAATCTCATTCATTTCACTTATGAATATGTCTCCGACTGTTTTGATTCCGAACGGAAGCCGTGTGTACCGGTACCTACCCTATGGCGTATTAAATGTACACAATTCTGAACTTTTCCTGTTTAACTCGATCTGCCAATACCCACTATTGGCATCTAGCACTGAAAAATATTTTGCCCCTGCAGTTTTTTAAATAACCTCCTCTATGGTTCTTGTTGGGTAGGGTGTGCGCAATATGGCTGTATTCAATTTTGTTGGGTCGAGGCATACCCAAATTTTGTTTGGCTTTCAGACTACTGTAATTGAACTTACCCATGGGGTTGGCTTCACTTGCAGTACAATTACACCTAATTTTACCATCCTGTCTAATTCATCTTTGACTTTGCTAGAAACAGCGTGTGGAATACGGCGTGATGGGTCTATTGATGGGGGTCACATTATCATCAATAAATATATTGGCATTAGTTTTTATTGTTCCTAGCCCTTCAAATATATCATTGTATTTTTTTACCAGATTGTTCGCATCCGTGTCGACCGCTTTCAGTTTGTCTGTCATAGCTCGCCCTGTCTTCTTACGAACGGCCTGTAGCTGGTGTGTCTTTCTACGTTTGATGCCGCCCCGGCGCCCTCGCTTGATCAACTGGAGCTGTACGCATGAGTCCTTGCCCAGGATCGGAGTCCCGTTCGCTGCCACCTGGAAACACATCTCGAAACCTTCCACTTCCGCATGTATCTCTCAGTCTGGCACAATCCATTGTCCCGAGTACGTTATCAGGCAACTTGTAGATGGATGAAGTACTGTGTTCTGTAGTTTCATGTAAATACTTTTGGGTATGGTATTTGCCTGCGAGCCTGTGTCAAGTTTGAAATCGACAAACTCATTTTGCAACAGCATTGTTGCAAACCATTGTTCGTTTTTGTTGTCCTCCGGAAATGACACTTCACCGATGTACAGATCCTTGCTGTCACTGTCATCCTCTTCAAGTGACATTGCTGTGTGTATGTCGTCAACTTCCACTTCATCCACATATGTCTTGTTGCTGCTTTTCGCTCTGCATACTTTTTGAAAATGTCCAATTTTCTTACAGTATAGACATGGCTTGTCCTTGGCTGGGCACTGGTTCACGGGGTGATTATATCCACACTTGTTGCACTGTATTTTCTGTTGCGTGTACCTTGGCATGCGTTCCGTATTTGCACGACCATGTGGTGCCCTTGACGCGCACTGAGACTGGGCCGCACTAGCTGTTGGTCGCTTCTTCAAAAAATCCACACTTTCGTCGTGACTGCTTGCTGCTTCGGCTCATTGTGCATGACTGTTTTCGCTCAGCCTGCACATGTCTTTGCATTGGTCAAGTGTGAGATTTGGCATCTGCAATAGTCTATCTCGTAGCTTGTGGTCTTTCACACCACAAACCATCTTATCGCACAACATGGAGTCCTCCAGCTTACCGTAGTCGCACAGATGTATTCTATGCTCTAACTCGCGTATATACGTGTCAATACTTTCGTTACTTTGGTTGTATGAGTTAAACTTATATCTGATAACGGTAATGTTTGTGTGTCACCTACAATACCTCTCGAACGCGTCGATTAATGGTGTAATCTTGTCTTGTTCGTCTTCGTCAATTTTGAAGTTGAGATGTAGTTTTTGGGCTTCCTTGCCCGCCATGTGCAGGAACACACAGCACTGTATTTTCTCTGTTTTATTTGCTGCTCCTGACGCTACTGCGTATATGTTGTAAGAGTGCAACCATGAACGCCAATTCAATCCTAGGTTGCCCTCTAAACTGAGTGGACTTGGTGGTTTTAGGCCTGTGAGCGCCATACCTGTAGGTTCTTCTAAGTCTGACACCATGCAAAGACAACATGTGAACACTCCAACGACCAGGACACAAGTGCTTTATTATTAGTCCACCCAAGCTGCGCTTCCCTCAGCCCTCATGCGGGATACCTACCATCGCGGCCTGCACGCGCTAATATAGTTTACATATATCACACCAATTATCTAGATTTGATTTGACATATCTAACTTAGATACTGATGCACTTATTAAGCAGTTGTTTCTGCGTATAAGGCAATATTGAGTCAATATAACAGAACCCGTTACTGCAGAAGTCTATGGTGTCAGAGTTTTGGCAAGCTTGCCAAAACTAATTTTCCATGTTTGCACTCAAAATATCTCAAAAGTTTACCATTTAAAATAAAAGTAACTTTGAACTAATGTATAGTAAATACTAGTGATCGATCTAATATATTTATCTCAGAAAAAATACAGAAATTCTAAACCATCGGACTATGCAACTTTAACCGAGACAACCCTATTGAAATTAATCGACCATGTTATACGCACTGTGCCCCCGCAGACATGACAAAAATATAACCTTGTAAATTGTTTGTTGTAGATTCATGTCAGATTGATATCACGATCTTCAATTCCGAAAGAAGATGTAGTATATGTACGGAGAACAAGCCGGACCCAGCGAGAGGGGGGCAGATCGGGACCAGAATAAACTCACTTAGCCTTTGGACTTCATGGCATTCGTGTCTGTCTTCTCTACAAATGTAAGCATACTAGATTCGGAATGACAACAAGTGCGGGTTCGAGTACGTTTAAAAGGTTTACAATTGCAGGGAGCCGAGTGTAGTATCCCACACTGACCTCTCAGGCAAGGACCAACATAGGCAGGTGGGTGTGTAAAGGTTACAATACAGCTAACATGGATTTGTCGTTTTTTTCACCTGAACCTTTCATATATCATTTATATTCAAACCAGATGCGGTGGCCGAATCGGTAGAGTGCAGGCTTCTCGTGGGGAAGGTCGGGAGTTCGAATCCCAGCCGATTTAAACCGGTGGTCTATAAAAGTGATACTTGTCACTACCTAGCCTGACGGTTGCCATTAATAGGATAGGAAAAATACTGGTTAGGACAGTATCGGGATATTGGGTCATGCTGCAGTCAGATTGGTCTCCCAGTGGGCCAGCACTATAAAGTCGCCATGAAGGCACACTGTCACAAGTCCGTACCTGTCCTGATATGAGCTTAGACGTTGCTCGGATGTAAAACAAGAGACAGACAACATGTATATTATCGCAATTCATCTATATAGCATACATCAGTGACCAGGAAGCGACTGCTACAATAGGATGCTGACGTCCGTCTAAGTTTAAGTCCCCGTGGGGTGAAGCACTCAGCGAGGGCCGGGGGGGGGGGGCGGGCTCTACTTACCTGATGGTGGGCTGGGGGAGGAGGGGACCAAGGGGGGCAGGCTACTTTTGTGTGCCTTATTTACAATTCTTTGGAAATATTTCAGTCTAAATATTTACACATAGATCTACAGAATGGATCTTTCGCATATTCATCTGAGTTATGTTTAGTGAAAAAGAAGAAGGATTTAAAAAAAAGGTATGTATGAAGATTTTGAAAATTAAGGTTCCGAATATTGTTTTGTAAATACTTCTCTATCTCAGAAATTTGGTAACAACAATACTATGCCGAACAATACTATGTCAAAAACTAACTATATATTTGGCGGGCAACCCATCCGGTTTGTTGGAGACTGTTAGCTTTAAAGCACTTCATCGAAATAACTAGTTGATTTGTGCGACTCATTGATCCGAACCGAGAAGTTCCTTCTACTCTGTGTGCGCCCCCATTCTCCAAGGCCAAGTTCTACATATTTTAAACCTATCTGAAGATTCTCGATATAAGTGTACGTCCGGGGTGGTGGGTGGTTATTTATATTTCCAAATAGATCACATAGGAAATATCACTAATTATGTGCCAATTTTATTGAAGCTTTTACATAGGGCAACTGTGGTGTATGTGCGTGACTGAAGGGTTGTATTAACAATGTGTTAATATATGAGTGCATACCTTGTTGCCTGCACTGTATTACAATGCTTCAGGTATAATAAATAAGAATACCTTCTATAAGTCAGAGCTAATGTTGCTACGTCCAAGGTTAAGTTGCTTATTTTCCAATTATTTATCTCAAATCGACCTAAACATGAAGTTTGTAGGTCTATGTTTATATGCATGTTGCACTTATTCAATGTTGTTTTACTGTAACCACATTGTTTTAGTATTACCCATGTTAAACGTTTTACAATCCCGTCAAAAGAAAGGAAAAATAGTGGCACTACGTTGAAAAGTGACATCGTGCAGAATAACGTATTGACCGCCTCCCCCGCAAAAGCATTATCAGGGCTTACACAGATGTGATATGGAAAGAACATTCTTAGTCAATTAAAATATATACGTAATATTATTGCACAGTGTTTATCTTTTTTACTTCAAACTGCTTTGTTTCTTTAAATCAATGACATAATTCCAGCTAGGTCTCAATATTTGTGGAGCGAATGACAATCGGTGGGCGGGCAACAGTCGCCCAGAACCACCAGTGGTGGCGTCACCTGCGATATTGGACGAAATGCTGACCCACAACATAAATAAAGTACATATTAAACGTACATATTTCTCGTATACATAAATAAATAAGGATATACCCCGCCAATTTATATTCACATAATAAATGATATATCACATGTACACAGACAAAATAGTAACCAAAAACAAAATAAATATAATAAAATCATTGGTTATACAAATATAACTTGATGTACATGTATATTTAAATAAGAACATATTAGCTTGGACTCAGCTCTAGTCAGATGACACTGAAGGCCCGGTCACCTACACGCTAGGGGACGTAGTTAAACGTAGTTGGGGCTAACGTAGTTAGCCTTGAGAATGTTCTACTGAGTAAGCCTAACATGGATCAATGGGGGTGAATGTAAACTGGTGCTCTGCACCACCTGTGGCAGAACTGGGAACTACTGGAACATGTCATACGCCACCAGTGGTAGAATTGAGCATTTCTATAAAATTCTGGAATGATAGGGTATGGGTGTGTAATGATTGAGGGTGTTGGTTTCATGATAGGGTGGGGGTGTAATGACGGGGTGAAGATGGAGTCTGATGATGAGATGTATGGGTGTGATGCTGAGGTGTGGTGATGGGTGTGGTGATGGGTGTGGAGATGGGGTGTGGTGCTGGGTGTGGAGATGGGGTATGATGATAGGGTGTGATGATAGACGTGATGGTGAAATGTGGTGATGAGTGTGGAGATGCGGTATGATGATAGAGTGTGATGATAGACGTGATGGGTGTGGAAATGGGGTAGGATGATATACTTGATGGTGAGGTTTGGTGATGGGTGTGGTGATGGGTGCAGTGATGGATGTGATAGCGGGGTGTGATGGTATGGTGCGGTGATGTGTGCGGTGCGGGGTGTGGGGTGGGGGGTGATCACATGGACATCCTCCCCAGTCTTCCTTCTCACCATCTTCACTATCCTCCAAGCATTATGGGCGAGTCAAAAAGGTTAGACCAATATACTCACATATCAACTGACCAAACGGCAACTAACTTACCAAACAACCCTATTGGAAATGACTGCTTTTGAATTCCAACAGAGCCAGAAAGGGGTGCAGTGCAATACTGTCATCTGTCTTTCAAAACAACTATATATGCATAAATGTAGTAATCATGACTGTAACTTCTCAAACTTGAGAGAGAAAAATACAAACTTACCGACTCGGCCATCTGGGCCGGACATTCCATTGTATGTAGGCTATTAACAAAAGATAACTTGTTAGAGTTCACATCGCACCTGAAACTCCGGCAGGTTGTTAACCTCTTCCGGTAGGGCCGCCTGCCCACGTGGGTTTGCCGAAGCAGTCCCCATCACCACACCCATGCCCTTCTACTCACCTTTGCGTCGCCGAGAACAACTGGAATTGGAACTGCCTACATGCATTGTACAGAACCAGCAGCTGATCGTAAGCTTCTGATTCGAATGAGTGAAGCCGGAGACCATGTAGGAGTTGAAGGGGGTTTATTAAAAGACAAGGTTACAAGGATGGTACAATGAGGGGAATCAGTCGACATCGTCCACGTCGGCAAGGAGCAGCTCGACCCCAGGCTTGTGCGTTATCGAGATGGTGAAGGAGCCAAGGTCCGCGAGCAGCCATAGCTCGCGGGTGCACGCGCCGAGGGTGGCATCAGTGGCGTGGCTGACTCGAGGGTGCAGGCGGACGTGGCGTTGTCGGTCTTGATGATTATCTCGAATCTGCTAACCATCACGCGCCTGAGAGTCTGGACTGCGAGGATGAGGTTCACAGCCTCGAGCTTGTGGATGGTGGGATATGTGTCCCTCATGCAGTCATCGTAGGCCCTGGAGAAGCAGCGCTCCAAGGAGAAGGGTCCCCCCCACCCCGGGGAGGCACAAGTCACATTCGATGGTCCACGTTGGGTACACCAGGGGCGGAGGCAGGTAGATGCCATTTCCCTGCGAGGCATAGTCATGGAACCAGCGGGCATCTTTCCGCAGGTTGATGTCCACATCGGCCACACCCCGGCGGGTAGGGGCCAGAGGCTCCTGAGGACCCGGCACATGAACTTCCGGGCCGAAGGGATGCAGCTACTGATGCGGGCGAGCTTTCCGATAAGTCTTTGGAAGGCCTACCTGGTGAGAGACGGATTCGTGAGCCAGCGGCCGCATTCCGATACCACCTTGTCGAGCTTGGCCTGTGGGATGCGGATAAGCAGTTTCTAGGAGCACACCTCAAATCTGAGCCAGGTCAGCTTGACAGTGGGGGGTGGGGAGCACTTGTCGGGGGCGAGCTCGAAGCCACGCTTCCTGCATAGCGCCAGGAGCTTGTTGAATGCCTATCTGGCCCGGAGGAAGGAGGCCTCGCAACCAATGAAGTCGTCGACATAGACCATGGAGAAGTACCCTCTTTGCTCGAGGATCCAGGAGATGGCGGAGGTGATGCAGATGCTGGCAGCACCCGACGAGCGGCATCCAAAGGGAAGTGCAATGTTGATGTAGAGTTGATCATCGACTATGATGCAGAAGACTGGGGCGGAGAGGGGGCCCGTGCCGAGCTGGCGGAAGGCCCGGGAGATATCTGCGGTCCAGGAGTAGTCACCCTGGCCCTCATGCATCAGCCTGCACCCCAGGTCGGCGACCTAGAGAAGGGTGTAGGCAGATGGGCACCCGAGGTACTCCTTCCAAGGGATGCCTGCGTTGACATTGACACTCTTTCATGGGGGGGTATGAGAGGTCAACGATGATGCACCTCTTGTTTGTCGTGGACTTCAGCCATGTCATGATTGGGCTGCACTGTGCCCATGGGCTGAAGTGGGGGACCATGAACGGGCCAAGGAATGCAGCATACTCGAGCTCCTCTACTACGTATTCCATTATGAAGCGGCTGTGGGCAGGGTCCTTCCGGTGGTTGTGAAACGTGGGCGTGGGGGGGGTCTGGAGGCAGAGTAATTGACGGGGAACCCGAACTCGAGTTGGTCGACCAGTGTGGTGTCCGGGTGGTCGGCGAGGAACTTCCTCCATCTCAGAATGTTGAGCCTGGAGGGAAGGGGGACACAGGAAGCCATAAACTTAGGAAGGGCGACATCCCACGGAGCGCAGAATGCTGCTGCATACTACGGGCACGGATGCCCGGCTGAGCTGGATATCACAGGCCAAATGCTGGCCAGCGTTTCTTTGTACTCAAGGGGGATGGGTCCACAGCGGCGGGGCCAGCAGCTTCTCCTGCAATGTTTCATCAATGACGTCACTCTCCGCTTCGGACAGGGCTATCAGTTTGACTGCCGTGGCGGCCATCATCTCCTTCAGTGCGTGTGGTGTCGTCAGTGTGGAGGGAGGGCACAGCATCGACGTCTCGCAGCGGTGACGAACCATGTTGGTGAACGTCACATATATGAGGAGGCGGTCGGGTGAGATTCCCGGCCGGCTGCCTGCCTGGGCGGTTTGTTATTGTTTAAATCAGAGGGGCGAGCGTGACGTCATTGGGCCAGTTGTGCGCTTGTTCCAGCATGCTCATTACATGGGCTGTCTGCAGCCAGGAACCAACGGCGGGGTGGCTGGCAGCCAATGCCAGTGTTGCAGTTTCCGCAGTACGCCAGTTTGCGAGGGACACATCGCTTCTGCACATGCATCAAAATCGAACAGCATCGTAAAGGCGCTGTCACATTACGGCGTATGGCGGGAGCGTACGGCGGCGTAGCGGCTTACGTCATATACGTCGCCATACGCCGCATACGCTACGCATACGCCGCCAGTGCCGCAACACGCCGGCGTATGTGAAGCCTATGATGCATACGCCGCCATACGCTTTCATAAATCCGTCCGTCCAAATTTTTTTGTGCATGCTCAAAAAAACGCGACCTATGAGGGCGTATGGCCCATACTGTCAAAAAATGTCACAGCACGCTCCCATACGCTCCCATACGCTACACATACGCCCCTTAAAGGGGCTGTCACATTACGGCGTATGGCGGGAGCGTATTGAAAACCTACGTACGCCATCGGGTGCCACTTTCGGGTGTGTTTGAGCGTATGAGGAGCGTATGAAGAGCGTATGCGTAGCGTATGCGTAGCGTATGTGTAGCGTATGGGAGCGTATGGGAGCGTGCTGTGACATTTTTTGACAGTATGGGCCATACGCCCTCATAGGTCGCGTTTTTTTTAGCATGCACAAAAAAATTTGGACGGACGGATTTATGAAAGCGTATGGCGGCGTATGCATCATAGGCTTCACATACGCCGGCGTGTTGCGGCACTGGCGGCGTATGCGTAGCGTATGCGTAGCGTATGCGTAGCGTATGCGTAGCGTATGCGGCGTATGGCGACGTATATGACGTAAGCCGCTACGCCGCCATACGCTCCCGCCATACGCCGTAATGTGACAGCGCCTTGACTAACCTTATAAATTTAATATAATATTTTTGGTAAAGATGTTTTCTATATGTGTACCAAGCGATTTGTTTCTAGGTGGTGTGGTTTGAGAGATATTTGACTTTTTCTGTATGAAGATTTGCTCACAGCCATTGACAATGCATTTGAATGTATGTGTCCCTCGAAAACTGGCGTACCGCGGAAACTGCAACACCGGTCCGCGCAGTTGGCAGGGCAGGCGCCGCCAGGCACCAGCCGAGGGCCCAATATGCAAATTAGGGGAAACCCCACGACCGGTTGCCACCGGCGTAATAGAGTGGGTGTAATGACGTCACGAGGCAACTTCCGGTGGCCATATTGGATTACATATGCAAGGCTTGGAAGTGCTTACATTGTGTTTATTTACCGATTTGTTGGTTTATTTGTCACTGTTTTGAGCAGTTTGGCCTCAAAAGTTGGGGGAAAAGGGTTTTTTGATGGAGGGGAAGCATTTTTTAAATCATGTAGCCTCACATCGTTGCGAAAGCGCAGTATGTTGACACTTTGAATGCTTTGTTGAAGAATTAGATAGGTTCAGGCAGTACCCACTAGGTGGCGCCACACACTTGGGCAGCCCTAACTATAGGTAGGCCCAATGGTGGCTGTAGTGTTCTTGGTATATGACAGGGGGCACCATAGGTGGTATTAAGTGTACTCCAAGATGGCTAACTGCTAAGTGATGACATCACATGCACTCCCTCTATAAGTTCAAAACACTACTCCACAAAAACACTACAGTAGTGTTTTCAACCTAGGTTCAAAATACTACAGTAGTGTTTTCAACCTAGTTGAAGGTAGGTTCAAAACACTACTGTGGCCACACTCAAAACACTATCCCTAAGTTCAAAACACTCGGATGCCCAATGGCATGATATCCCACTCAGTCACATTATCCTGACACTATTCCAACCAGTCCTTGCCGTATCCTAACAATGCCAATCCCCTGGCTATGAAGCGACACATATACATTTTTAAATCATCAGTTTGACTCGACCATACCTACACAGTTCTATATAATGCGCACTGCTGAATGCGGACTCGGCACGATGAGTGCCTACCTGACTGGTCACTTCCGCCATATACAGACAGGCAGCTACCTAACTACAAACGGGTGACCTTCACCTACTACTTCTCGCTACCCTGGTCGAGTCAGACCAATGACAAATAAGTTATAATTGCTGCATATTCATTTTAATTTGTAGTAGGGTGACGCAGTAAGGTGGGGCAGTGTGCATTATGGTGGGGCTGTATGCAGTGAGGTGGGGAAGAATGAAGTAGGGTTGGGTAGTGTGCAGTAGGGTGGGGCAGTGTGAAGTAAGGTGAGGGCAGTAGAGGTTGTTGTTGGTTGCTTTATGTCCTATTAACATCAAAGGTCATATCAGGATGGGTACCGACTTGTGCCAGTGTACCCTCATGGCAACTTTATATTGCTGCCCACTGGGAAATCAGGCTGTTGGCACCATGACCCGATATCCCACTCAGTTGCATTATCCTGACACTGATCTAACCAGTCCTTGCCCTACCCTATTAATGCCGAGTGCCAGGATAGGAAGCGACAAGTATACATTTTAAAGTCATTGGTTTGACTCGACCAGGGTTCGAACCCGTGGGTTTGACCTTACATGTTGCTGGATATAAAACAACAACAAACAAACGGGGAGGAGGGAGAAGAACAAAAAATCGTGCAACAACCCCAGCACTATCAGGGTATATGCCTACTAATATGTAGTGCAGATGCCACAGTGTTATCAGCGTATACTATTACTACAAGCGTTCTCTGTGGCGGAGTGGTTAGAGTGTCTGACTTTTTTCTAGGTCAGATGCCTGATCTGAGGGTTGGCGGTTCGATTCCCCATGTCCCCCCACCTCTGCCAATTTGGATTTCCACTGTTGTGTATAACTTACAGTGTCATCAAAGGCCGGTTGCTCTCCTACCATGTCTATGTGGTGTGGGAGGTTAAAAATCCATTGGGTCGGTAAAAGTGTAGGCCCGGGCTTTCTATCGATAGACTGGCCACAGCAGGAGTGTCCACATCGTGGCCCTGGGAATCAGCTATCTGATTGCAAATCCTGCTAACACCATCCACCACCGAGAGCACGTCCCACGAATAAAGATCATACCTCTGCTCGAAAATCCCTTGAGATAACTGGTGGAAGGGCACGATGAAGAAGAAGAAGGGGTTTCAAAGGCTGCAGCACTATCACTGTATACTAATATGTTGTTAAACGCCGCAGCATTATCAGTGTATGCTGTTACATTGTTAAATGTTGCAGCACTATCGGCATACATGATGCAGATGCCACAGCACCATCAGCGTATACTACTAATATGTGCTTCAAATGCCGCAGCACTATCACTATATACTAATCCGTGGTAATACTCTGCAGCACTATCAGTGTATACTACTATCATGTTGTTAAACGCCAAAGCAGCAGCAATTTTAGTCTAGAAGTAAATAAGGAAATATAAAGTTACATAAAACCATATAGAATAGATGCTCCACCCATTTAATATGATTAATACTCATATAATAAGTTATATATTACATACTAATACGTGGCATAGACGCCGCAACACTATCAGCGTATACATGCTTCAAACGCCGCAGCATTATTAGTGTATACTAATATGTGGTACAGACGCCGCAGCATTATCAGTGTATACTATTACATTGTTAAACGCCGCAACACTATCGGCGTATACTAACTAATACGTGGTGCAGACGCCACAACATTATCAGCGTATACTACTAATACCTGCTTCAAACGCTGCAGCACTATCAGCGTATACTAATACATGGTGCAGATGCCGCAGTGCTATCAGTGTATACTACTATTACGTTGTTAAATGCCAGGGTTGAACAGAATGCAGTAGGGTGGGGCAGTATGCAGTAAGGTGGGACATAATGCATTTGGTAACATTTTGAGGCGCTAGGACTAAGCTCCCTCTGAAGTGTCATGATAATGTTTTGAACTTGGGTAGTGTTTTAAATGTACTTAGGGGTAGTGTTTTCAACATGGTAGTGTTTTGAACTTAGGTTCAAAACACTACCGTCGTGTTTTGAACGTGGTAGTGTTTTGAACGTCCTACACCGCCCCCCCCCCCCCCCGGCTCCCGCCTGGCTGGCGCAAGGAACGAGTCGGCGGCAGGACGTCATTGCGGCGGTTTCCCTGGAAGCCATTTGGCTCCGCCGTATATATGTCAGCAATAACATTCGTTTTACTTGCTGTTATAACGTGGATGTCGGGGGTGCCGTGTGCTGATTTTATGCCCATGGGCGGTTTAGGGTCAGACTCCATATGCTGGCGGGGAGGGGAAGCCTGGCAGTTAAAAGTCCTATGACGATTTCTTTCCTGCCCCTTTTTCTTGGGACTTCTTTGACAACATGCTGCCTCTGCGTGGTTAGTCACGATCCGCTGCACGTTCACACAGTAGCGGCACATGTGAGCGAATTGTTGGCTTCCCGTTCCGTGCCACTCGCCCTTGTTAGCATTGTCACATGACTCGGGCGCTGGGGAGGCGGCGGAGGCCGACGGGACGGCCGTCGCCTCTTTGAGCGCCTTCCTGCCGGTTTACATGCTCCTTCATCCACTGCCAGCGCTTTGCCATCTCTTCCATTGTCTCCTGCATTTTGTGCATTAAGTCCACTTGCTTTTTCCCTGTCGCCGAGATGCGTTTCGTCTTTCCCAGGGCCTGCTGCCACCTCGAAGGGGCAGCTGCCTCAGGCTGCCGGCCGCACCGGCAGGGGCCGCGGCGTCGCCGCCATCTTGAATCCTAGTGTCGTCGAGCTGCTCCTCCGTCGAGGGAGGCCTAACTGCGCGCCTTTCGGGCCTTCCTATAGGACATGAGGTTCATCTGGTGTGCTGCACCTTCCTTTCATAGAATTAGAGCCGTATTTAACGGGGTATGTCGTGGATGACGGGGGTGGAGTCAGTTGTCGCTAAATTGTTCCTGTCTTAACGGTTAAACAAGGCTGAATGGCATTTATGCGGGGAGGTTTGTGGGTCGCTGATGTTCGTCGCTCCGACTAGTTTCATGGTGGATATCGGGCTTCCCCCTCAAATCAACCACAATTCAGAAATGATGCACCAACGTTGCTGAATTGGGACCGGCGTGGTTAATACACTCTGTTACGAAACTATTCTGCGCTACTCTTTTACACTCTCTCACTCTCTCTCTCTATATATAGTTATTTTTATGTATTTATATATGCACACACATATGCCCACACACACATATATGTGTATGTATATATACATATATACACACACAGGAGCCTACCTTCCATATATACAGGTACGCAGCTGTGTACTAATACTATTATCGGAGATTACAAAAATGTTTGTTATTAAACTATATGCCCCTGCTACATGGATGAAACATGTAGCAAGCGAAAATAAATTAGGAAAGCAACGATGCTAGTGGCAGTTCCGACCCAGGAATGGACGTAGCGAAGACCGGGGTGGGGGAGGGTGTATGAGACCTATGTCAAGTTGAGCGGTTAAAGTTAAATTAACAGAACCTGCTACTATTGAAGCCTATGGGATCAGAGTTTTGGCAAGTGCACCAATATTAATTTGGCATGTTTACACTTAAAATATCTCCAAAGTTAGTAATTTAAAATCAAGGTTACTTGAAGCTCATGTGAGATAGATTCTAACGATGAACCCAATATATTTATCTCAGAAAATGAGAAAAACTGAAAACCACCGGACTATGCAACTTTAAATACGGCATTTCTTAATAGCTATATGCTGCTGAACAATACTTTGATTATCTTGTTTATTTGTAGTTCTGCTTTGAGATATTTAAATATGGTGTTAATCAATTTGAGAGTTTTTTTTACTGATGTAGAAGAATTGTCTAAAGCTAGGATTCCATATTGGCAGTAGGGCCTATGCGGTATGAGAATGGAACATACAATAGAAAACATGTAAATACAATAGCTTTGATTCCATATGTCTGACTGCGTAGATGTGATTTGTGTAGATGGCAAACTGGATCGCTCCATGTTGCGATTGGTGTGGATGTGAACCAAATGTGTTGTTTCCAATACAAACCGCGAAAGTCGGCACATAGGTCTATCTCATACGCATTCACATTTACATTCGTATTCACATACTCCACACCGCATAGCTCGTATATGGAATTGTACCTTTAGACATACAGAAATAGTGCTGAGCTTTGGGTTTTCCCAATGTGACAGCTACTTGTGACAGTAATGCTAACCCTTTGTCACCACTAATGTAACCTAACAGATGAAGCCTGACAAGATATGAAGCCAACGTGGAGCCATCTCACATTTCTATTATTGGGGCCTAAAGGCCCTGTCACACTACGACGTATGGCATTAGCGCATGCGTAACGTTTTGAAATAAAAATCTAATTTAAATAGGTCAGCATTTGCCAAATCTTTCAAGCTGCAGGCGGCCCACGCAATGTATGAAGCATACACAGAGCGTATGGCTAGCGTATGTATGGCATATATCGACGTAAACGAAATGTATAGAGATGTATACTCGGTGTGCTGGGACGTGTAGTGACGGTTGGAGGTGACAGTTTCAGCATATGAATAACGCACAACGACGTATGGTCAACGTACGCCTAGCGTGTCGATGTGTGCGTAGCGTGTGCTAAACGTATTAAAAACTTCTGCGTAATGTGTTCAAAGCATATTTGTCATGTAGGCAATCACCTTTAGGCAACGCCCCGGTCACGTGATCGGTTGCTGATGGGTATACCCTGGAGTTTTGGCTCTCTCCACACACTGCCACCATGCCTGCCAAAAAGAACATCACATCGTCCTGATATGACCTTAGATGTTGCTAGGACATAAAACAACAACAAACAAACAACAAACAGAACATCACAGCTTCAGCTGCCTGCAAGGCTGCTATCACTACAGGATTAGTGTGTGGAAGAGGCAGGAAGAAGCAGATTATGCCAGCATCACCATCAAAAGAAAGAAAAAGAATCACTAAACACGCACGCAACACAAACCAACACAGTAGTGCCGTCTTCAAAGGACAACTATTCTGCATCCAGACCAATGTTGTCCTGACATAGCAGGGGTCCTGTCACAGCAGAAACAGTCAAATAAGAAAAAAACAGTTCACACATTAGAAAATTAAAAAGAAATGTTCGCACGTGGCAGGGTACTGCCAATGACAGAGGTACCGGGAACAGGTACTAATGTAACTATATTTAAACACATCAACACACAATCCGCAAAGCATCTGACTGGCTGGTACTTGGTAGATTCAGGTGGTGATAAAGAACCCTCAAACTCCACTTACTTTGGTTAGTTTCCACTGGTAAGCCCTCGCGTGCCGTATTATCATAGTCCCGCTTTGGTTCGACTTTGTAAAGATTACTCACCGTCGCTACTCAACTGTCACTTATGTAGCAGTCACACTACGACGACAAGCGGCGACGACAGCTCTGCGACAGCGACTTCCGGTGTCGTGCAGGTGTCGCGCAGGTGTCGCCGCGACACCTGCGCGACACCTCCAGTTTCTCCACTCTTTCTCGACTGTCGCCGGGTTGTCGTGGGGATTTTGGACATGTTGAAAAACTTCTACGACAGCCGACGACAGCCGAGGTTGCGGCACTGTCGCGGCACTGTCGCGGCACTGTCGCGGCACTGTCGCACTGTCGCGGCACTGTCGCGGCACTGTCGTCTTGTCGTTAAGCTGTAGTTGCTTCTCTCTCCATGTGTGTCTCTCTGTGTCTGTGTCTATGTGTGTGTCTGTGTCTATGTGTGTCTATGTGTGTGTGTCTGTGTCTCTGTGTGTGTCTGTGTGTGTATCTGTGTCTATGTGTGTGTCTGTGTCTATGTGTGTGTCTGTGTGTGTATATTTGTGTATGTGTGTATATGTGTGTGTCTGTGTGTGTATATGTGTGTCTATGTGTGTGTCTGTGTGTGTGTCTGTGTCTCTGTGTGTGTCTGTGTGTGTCTGTGTCTCTGTGTGTGCCTCACTCTCAGTCTGACTCTCACTCTCACTCTGACTCTCAGTCTGACTCTCACTCTCAGTCTGACTCTGACTCTCACTCTCACTCTCAGTCTGACTCTCACTCTGACTCTCAGTCTGACTCTCACTCTCACTCTGACTCTCACTCTCAGTCTGACTCTGACTCTCACTCTGACTCTCAGTCTGACTCTCACTCTGACTCTCAGTCTGACTCTAACTCTGACTCTCAGTCTGACTCTGACTCTCAGTCTGACTCTCACTCTCAGAGACACAGAGACACACAGAAACACAGAGACACACACAGAGACACACACAGACACACAGAGACACACAGACACACAGAGACACACACAAGACACACACACAGACACAGAAACAGAGTGAGAGTCAGACTGAGAGTGAGAGTGAGAGTCAGATTGAGAGTGAGAGTGAGAGTCAGACTGAGAGTGAGAGTGAGGCACACACAGAGACACAGACACACACACAGACACATACACACACACAAACACACACACAGACACACACAGACACAGACCCACACACAGAGACACAGACACACACACAGACACACACATAGACACACACATAGACACAGACACACACATATACACAGACACACAGAGACACAGACACACACATAGAGACACACACAGAGACACAGAGTCACACACACAGCGACACAGACACACACAGACACAGACACACACAGACACACACACAGAGACACAGACACACACACAGACACACATAGACACAGACACACACATATACACAGACACACAGACACAGACACACACATAGAGACACACACAGAGACACAGAGTCACACACACACAGACACAGACACACAGACACTGTCATCCCGCTGTCGTCCCGTCTGTTGTCCCGATGTCGTCCGGATGTCGTCCGATTGTCGTCCAAATTAGCATATGTCGTCGTGATTTCTCAAAATTCCAGCCGCCGGGCTGTCGTCCTCCCATTGTCGTCGTAGTGTGACAGCTACATAAGTAGCTACATCATATTACATATGCGTGTGAGTGGAGTTGAATGTTCGTGGGTGGGTGCGCGCGCGTGTGATTAGGATGGGCATAATCTACTGTTTGTGTGTGGCCATTTTCGATCAAGTGGCACAAACTATTAACAGAGAATATACATACATACATACATACATACATATATACACACACCCACACGACCAGACGGGATGGCCGAATGAGTTAGAGCATCCGTCTCCCGTGCTGGTAGATCAAGGGGTCATGGGTTCGAACCCTGATCGAGTCAAACCAATGACTTAAAAATTGATACTTGTCACTTCCTAGCCAGGCGCTCGGTATTATTAGGATAGGGCAAGGACTGGTGTGCTCAGTGTCAGGATAATGTGACTGAGTGGGATACCAGGTCATGGTGTGGGCAGTCTGGTTTCCCAGTGGGACAGCACTATAAAGTCACTATGAATGCGCACTGTCACAAGTCCGTACCCGTCCTGATATGACCTTGGATGTTGCTAGGATGTAAAACAACAACAAACAAACAAACAAACAAACACCCCCACACACCCCCAACGACCCACTACACAGTGACTGAGTGGGCATGTGTGTGTGGGGGGGGGGCTGTATGGGGGGCATATCTGATGTGTTGGGTGGAGGTGTGTGTTTATGGTAGAGAGGCTAGATAGTGGACCTTGGTACTTACTCCAGTGCTCTACTGCCCTCTACCCCTCCCTACCCCCCCCCCCCATCACATTTCTACTGATTGTGTGTTAGGGGTGGCCATCACACACCGGGTGCTCTGCCATAGTGATTTGGCTCTCCACACACACACACACACACACACATGCACAGACCCAGCTGCATGAACCTGATTTCATCTTAGCAGGTCCTGACCGGTATCAGGAGAGTGCAGGAAGTGGTGGGGAGGGTAGAAAATGGGTTGGTTGGTGGGAGGGGGGGGGGGGTTAGGGATTAGGGGGGTACCATAATATGTGTCTCTGCATACAGAAGAAGTATTGTATCTATTTATCATCAAATATGATGCACCAATTAAATGACTATCAGCCACATTTGGTGTTTCATTTAAGAGTAATTAAGGATTGAATTTATATTAAGACAGAAGGATTTTGATGTATTGCACCTCATACCATGGTGGTATTGTTAAACTGGCAAAAAACATCTTGAGATTTTGTGTGGTCTGGATAGCAAGTGAGTGTGTGATGGGGAGGGGATGAAATGTCATATATGCATACACCTATACATGCATACATGTATAGATATATACATGGGACCGATTTTAAATGGTCCATTTAGAGAGGTGGTCATGTAGGGATTTCTTTTTTTATCATTACTATTGTATTGTATGTGCGATCGTTTGGGACCATGGTTACTGATTTGGACATGGTGTGAGTGACCAAGGTTAGCACAGAACACACATTGTTGGAAGTGGTATTTTATTTAATTAGAATATTTGTTAGGATAATTTGGTGGTGAATGATGGGAACGAGGTGTCCATGCATGCATACATACATACACATATACATACATATACATACATATACATTATATACATATACATACATATACATGCATATACCAGACGGGATGGCCGAATGAGTTAGAGCGTCCGTCTCCCGTGCTGGTAGATCGTGGGGTCGTGGGTTCGAGTCCCGGTCGAGTCAAACCAATGACTTTAAAATTGATACTTGTCGCTTCCTAGCCAGGCGCTCGGCATTATTAGGATAGGGCAAGGACTGGTGTGCTCAGTGTCAGGATAATGTGACTGAGTGGGATACCAGGTCATGGTGCCGGCGGCCTGGTTTCCCAGTGGGAAAGCACTATAAAGTCGCCATGAGTGCGCACTGTCACAAGTCGGTACCCGTCATGATATGACCTTAGATGTTGCTAGGACGTAAAACAACAACAAACAAACAACAACAACAACAAACAACATATACATACACATACTGATAGTGATAACCCCTTTATCGTGTGTAATAATGCCTGTAGTGTCCTGCACCCCCCCCCCCCCCCCCGTGTACTCGGTGGGGGCGGGGGGTGACCACCCATCATGCACAGCACCGCCTCCTGTAACCCGGTATCAAGTGACTGAATGGGATGTGTGTTTGTGTGCATGCACATATGCCAGTATGTGCATGTATGTATGCATGTATGCATTTATGGATGTGGATGTATGGATGTGTATTGATGTATGTATGGATGTTTATGCATACGCGCATGTATGCAAATATATGTATGCATGTGCACCCCACACCTATCATTCACCAACAAATATTGTAATTAAATAAAATACCACTTCCTACAATGTGTGTTCTTCATCAACTCCCTTATCCTGTGCTAACCTTGGTCACTCACACACTATCTTAATTAGTAACCATGGTAACCCCCACCCACCCCAGGGGCCATATGCAGGAGTCGGTGTTACGGACCCAAAATGTGTTTAGCGCGGGATTTCCCGTTTAGTGGCAAAAACTGCGTATGCGGGAAGCGGTGTTACGCAAACACCGTGCGTTTACACTAAACCCGTTTCATAGCAGGTTTACGGGTGGTGTTACGATGGAGTTGTTTATATATCGGCGGTACGTGGTGAGGCGTAATTTGCGAAGAGATCGCATTATGCGTGATCGGACGCATCCCTTCAAAAAGTTTGATGACGTTGAGCTCTTGAAAAAATTCTGATTCCGCCGCCACGACATATTGGCCATAACCGACTCCGTTTCAGACCATATAGAGCTGGCAAACCGAATTGGAGCTGTTCCACCCCTGTTGCAGGTAGGCAGACATGCATTTTTACTTTGGTCACATTTTTATAAGTCATTTTGGCTTGGTTTGCTATTGTCGTTATGCCTCATTGATGACCACATTATGTGACGCAGGATGTTGGACTGTGCATTTTGTGTTCGATGTAACATGTACAGTAACGATCACTTGCTTCATGCACTAAATCGTAGCCTGTCACTCAGTTAAGTCGACACTGGTGCAAAAATATGGCGTAGATATCAAATGATCTTTACTATTAGCGCACATGTACTTTCTATATGAGTCTCCATCCATTTTCCATACTAGTCCTTTTTTTATATTAGGCTGATGTTTCAGCGGCCATATTGTGAAATTCCGGTGCTCGCCGGGAACAGCGCAAAGGGATTCCCCAAATCTATAAATAATTTCACGTTTAGCTAACACGTACTGTTTAGGCGCCTCTGCATACCACTTGACATACTTCGCCCGGCCGGTGATAGCTATACACGTTTAACGGCTAACACCAAATGCCGGTAACACCGGTTCCTGCATACGGCCCCTGTTTGCGAGCATCAGGGCCCCCTCTGCTGCTCCCCAGTGCACCCCACACTGTCCACTGTGTGTCTGTGTTTGAGGGGGTGTGGGGGGGATGTGTTGGGGTGAGGGAGGCCTGACCAGTGGTTCAGTCAGAGTGATACAGACACACTCATTCCCACCCAAAGTTATGAGGCAGCAATAACCATAATTATATATTTAGTTTTTATATATAAAACCAAATATGTGTTTTCACAGGCTTTGGTTAGAGCCCCCCCCCCCAACCCATCCAGCCCTCCCCCCTCTCCCAGGGCTACATACATACATGTGTACATAGATATATACATGCATATATACCTATATATACACAGGGCTACATACATATATACATACATATTTCAATTATGATATTATACATGCATACATATATATATATACATATATAAATCCAAATTGTAAAGAATCTTAGTAATTTTGTCCTTGAAATAAATCCATGAGACTTGGAATTCATCTATAATTCTAGTTGAGAAGTGGGAGCTAGAAACATCAACACTGGAGGAGGACCCAAGGACTGCTTCTGATAACCCTCCCTCTCGACCCCCTCCCCCTCCCCCCACACACACACTGTCATCACAGGTGTTCCCTGTCCACAATGTCAAGTCAAGTCTCAGACTGGTGCTCTACCACTTAGTTCTTCAACCTCCACACACACAGCCTCCTGCCAGGGTGGGTGTTGGAAAGTTGAGGTCATGCAGGCTTAGATGTAAACACCCGCTAAGAGCGAAAATAAATACATATATACACATATGCATAAATATGGATGTCTGCATGTATGTATGTACGTATGTACATATGTATGTATGTATGTATGCATGTATGTATGTATGCATGTATGTCCTAACAAATATTTAATCAAATAAAATATAACCACATGAAAGTTTGGTTTAACTGTCCCAGTCAGGCTGCTTCTGATACCCCCCCCCCCCACACACACACTACTCCTACTGATTGTGTGCCAGGGGTGGCCTTCACAAGTGTTCCCAGTGAATTGACCCTCCACACACACACTCCTACTAGTACCAGGGTGGGTGTGGGGTAGCTGCAGGCTTGTGGCTAAGATGTTTACACAAGCTATGCACGAAAATACATACATATACATAAATATAGATGTTTACATGTATGAATGTATATATGAATGTATATATGAATGTATATATGAATGTATATATGTATGTATGTATGTATGTATGTATGCATGCATGTATGCATGTATGCCTCCATCATTCACTAGCAAATTGTCCTAACAAATATTGTAATAAAATAAAATATCACATGTGTGTTCTTCAACCCCTCATCTGTGCTAACTTAGGTCACCCACACCCTGTCTTAATTAGTAACCATGGTAGCCCCCTAGGGGAGAGGCGGTGGTGGGGGTGGGGATGGGGAGAGGAGGATGCACTCAGGACTGGTCCCAGGGCTGACCAAGGGTTCAGTGACAGACACACAGCACACATTTAATGTAAATTCAATCCTTAGTTACTCTTAAATAAAACACCAAATGTAGCTGATAATCACTTTATTGGTGAAGCAGGTTTGTCTCTTTCTAGTGATATCAATCTTTATTACCCCAACAAACAGGTTCACTAGATATAGGTGATTACACATTTTCCTATAGTAAAGCCTACCAATTAACATACTAGATTACATCAACGGACCCGATTGTACCAACAGACTGTCAATTCAGGTGTTTCCCCAACCTGTTGAAGTGGGCGAGACTGCCAGCCTGGTGGCATTCACGGGCGTGTGCCGATTAACCCGTATTTGGAAATACGGGCTACTCGCCATGGCAGACCGCGAATGCCCAAACATTCACGGGCGACGGGGTTTTCGGCCGTAAAGCGTTGCTAGGAGACGCGAATTGCGACTCGCCTGGCAACGAAAGAAGGTCGGGCGTTCGGGGCCAGACCGATCATACGTACTTTATGACGCTCTGATGTTTTAGCCGAGATACGGTCTATTTTATCTAAATTCCAAAGTTGTTTGACATTAAACTGTAGGGGAAGGGTTTGCAACATGTTTCTACACTATGTGCGTTACTCGAATGTTAGTTTGGCTAAGAATAAACAAAGCCGTGAGCTCTTGGAAAAGTAAATTGGAACGTTCCTTGCATTCTTTACTGTCCTCCAGTTTTCTATGGAGTAAACCGCTATGGTCGAATCTAACATTGGAATACTTTATATATATAATTAAGGGCCTTGAGCCTAACTAGGCCTTATGCAGCTACTTAGCCCATCTGCGGGGAGATTGGAACAGACATATTAACAGAATTAACGTATAGATCTTCTTGGCTAAAATAAGACATTAACGTAGGCTGATTATCAGTGACAGTAGCAGAGACACTAGCGCCTCTGCTTAGTTCTGGATCAATTCAAACATATTAAATACACCGTAAGGCGAGTAGACCAGCCAGTAGTTGAAACAATTAAATAATCGCTTTATAATAACATATACGGGCGGTGGCACACCTCCGTATTTAGGCGATACTCTGGCTGGCCGACTTTGGCCCGAGAAGTTCACCGACAGACACGGACTACCTGCAGGCGGGACGAGGGGCAGCAGCGGCCCGCGGCCGGCCCGAGAAATTCACATGGAAATAATTATATAAATTAACACGTAGGGTAGCCTTAAGCGGGGGCGAAGTAAGCCCGACGGTTAAACTGGTGCCGTGACCAGGATAGTAAGGAGTGTAATACCTTTTAATTTACTTTTGATACGCGAATTAATAGAAGAAAAACGGTGTTTTGTCTTTGTTGACATCTCACTCGTTTCTGACAGTGACAGCGGCTCCTGCCTTGACGTTTCACGCCGTAACATGGCGGTTTAGGGAATACCCGGGGTTGCATTAATAATGGAGAAATAATAGTGTTCAACTAAATTGGTATTCCTGGTTTTCTTTAGCGGCTAGTCGTATTAATTTTTACTGTGAGGGCTACAAGCCTTAGGTCCACAGTGGGTTACTCAGGCGTCAGGCGTCAGCCCATCATAACTACGTTACCCTTGTGTTGCTCTGAACGGATAGAGTCGAATAGGCGAGGATTAGCTACCCCAGCATAAGGCAATAACGGACGTTATATTTGGTTACAATTTATTAAACAAAAAGAACAAATTAGCTACTGTGGCTTGCCGACAATAGGGTCGGTTCTAATCGAATATTTAGTTGGCCGGAGGCAGATAGCTTTGAACTAGCCGCTTTTTCCATTTGTTACGGTATCTCCTAGCGACGGGGCGCGTCGCGGAGGGAGGTGACGTCAGTACGTGTTTTTGGAACCTCAGCGCAGATGCATACGGCGCTGCAGACTGTTTGGTCGACCCGTAGCGCTGCTCCACTGTTTATGTTTTGGAATAGTCTTTTATTATATACTTTACGCTAAACTAAGAACAAATTAGGGGTATTTCTACATCTTCCGGGGGAAATAACTAAAAAAAATAAATCTTAAATTTAATTATTCGGAAATTTACGCGTATCTATACTAACCACAGGGA
>CM059189.1:13662078-13780277 GCA_030323885.1 Branchipolynoe longqiensis | reverse complement strand
ATATCACTCGTGTAACATGAAGATTGCAAGGGAGTGACAATAGGTGGCATGAACATCAACAATCTTAGATATGCCGATGACAGTGTAATACTAGCAGACAGTGAGAAAAACCTACAAGATATAGTGAATAGAATCAATAAAGCTGGAATACTATTCAACATGAAGATGAATGCCAGGAAGACCAAAACAATGGTTATAAGTAAAAGACAGATAAACCAAATATCAATATAACCATATGTAAAATTGTCCGATATAATACATGTGAACCACAGGTCTAGACGTCTATTACGCATATATCACACAGTCTGTGGTACAGCATCTGCAGTAGCCACAACCTGTGCCTGTGCCTGTGCAACCTGTACCGTTGCGCCATCGGCCAGTCCCGTATCTGCCTCAGCTGGTGCCACGTCCCTCTGTGGCGCCTGCACCTCAGCCTCAACTTCGGCCACTTGGTATGGCTGTTGATGCCATGCCTCGTCTGGCACCGTCTCACCGGCAACCTGTTGCCAGCACTGTGAGTGTGCCCTGAGCATCAACTCCAGTTGCCAGTGGCATTCTTGAACTTGTCGGGGCTGTTGGGGATCTCCGATGTGTTGGGGGTGAAGTGGGCGAGACTACTCGCCTTGTGCGCCGATTAACCCGTATTTGGAAATACGGGCTACTCGCCATGGCAGACCGCGAATGCCAAACACTAACGGGGCACCGGGTTTCCGGCCGTAAAGCGTTGCTAGGAGACGCAAATTGCGACTCGCCTGGCAACGAAAGGAGGTCGGGGCGTTCGGACCCAGAGCGATCAGACATATTTAATGACGCTCTGATGTTTTAGCCGAGTTTTAGGCCTATATTATCGAAATTCTAAAGTTGTTTGAAATTAAACATTAGGGGAGGGGTTTGCATAATATTCCTACGATATGCGTTACGAAAGAATGTTAGTTTGGTTAAGAATAAAACGCCGTGAGCTCTTGGAAAAGTAAATTGGAACGTTCCTTGCATTCTTTACTATCCTCCAGTTTTCTATAGAGTAAACCGCTATAGTCGAACTTAACATTGGATTGCTTTATATATATAATTAAGGGCCTTGAGCCTAACTAGGCCTTAAGCAGCTACTTAGCCCATCTGCGGGGAGACTATAACAGACATATGAACAGAATTAACATGTAGATCTTTTGGCTAAAATAAGACAGTAACTTATGCTGATTATCAGTGACAGTGGTAGTGACAGTAGCGCATCTGCTTAGTTCTGAATCAATTTAAACATATTAAATACACCGTAAGGCGAGTAGACCAGCCAGTTAGTTGAAATAAGGAAGTAAATGCTTTAGACCAATAAATACGGGAGGGGGCAAACCTCTGTATTTAGACGATACTCTGGCTGGCCGACTTTAGCCCGAGAAGAACACCGACGGACACGGACTACCTGCAGACGGGACGAGGGGCAGCGGCGGCCCGTGGCCAGCCCAGGAAATTGACGTGGAAATAATTATATAGACCCGCTAAGGACGAACAAGAAAGATGTGTGGATAATACAGTTTATTAAGATACCGAAAACTTTTTCGGGTGAGCTGACCGGCGCGCAGGCCGGGTGCGTATCAGGAAAGCGCCGGGCCGGCTGAGCGCCGTGGTTATATACGACTGTAGTGGTCTGCACTGACCTCTCAGGCAAGTAACCACATAGACAGGTAGGCATGGGGAGTGTATTGATATCAGGGAGCCTAGGTGGTGTAATGGTTAGCACACTGGCCCGGAATGCAAAGAGATGTGGGTTCGAGTCCCGCTCTAGGCGCAGTATTTCCCATTTTCATCACCCCCACGACACTGGTTGCCGTGATCAGGATCCTGTACAAGCTTTGCGCTGTATGGTTGTTGAACCTACCCTGTGTATGTATGTGTTAGTGCATTGCCTGTATGTATGTAATTGTAAGCATTACAAGACTTACAATTCCAGGGGGACGAGTGTAGTGGTCTGCACTGACCTCTCAGGCAAGTAACCACATAGACAGGTAGGCGTGGGGAGTGTATTGATATCAGGGAGCCTAGGTGGTGTAATGGTTAGCACACTGGCCCGGAATGCAAAGAGATGTGGGTTCGAGTCCCGCTCTAGGTGCAGTATTTCCCATTTTCATCACCCCCATGACACGACTAACTGACGCGCCGCCTAGCGAGCAGCGGGCGCATAATGCTCAGCTCGGAGCCGGCGCGTTCGAAACGCCTGAATAGTGACCAGCTCAAATGTACATAACGTCAGCGCCCGCGGGTGCCTACACTGGCATATACGGGTATATACCTCCTATAAATTAACACGAAGGCTCGCCTTAAGCGGAGGTGGAATAGCCTGACGGTTAAAGGGGTATCTAATTTAGACCTCTTCCCCTCATCAGCCCCGATGTCACCATCAGGGGGGCCTAACGATGATAAGTGGATGTGTAAATATGTTTAAATAGGTGCTTATTATTATAATTTTCTTATGTTTATTATGTTTTTAAGTTCCTATGTTTATTATGTTCTTATGTTCTTCTGATATATGTATATATGAAAGATGTTCTTGCTCTGTAATAAAGATTATGTTAAACTTGACAAACAGATCCGTTGCCAGCACGTTGACCTCTGCCGGATCCGGGTCTTGCTCAGCATTGTGAGGGTCGGGCTCTTCCATGGTAATCTCGTTGACTCTGCCCAGTCTGCTCCTGCAGACCTTACCGAAGTGCCCGATCTTCTTGCAGGCTATGCAAGCCTTTCCTTTCGCTGGGCAGACTCCCCGGCGGTGTTCATATCCACAGTTCCGGCAGCGGATCCTGAACTCTCCAACACTGGCGCCGCCGGCATTCCAAGATGGCGATTTCCAAGATGGCGTTGCCAATGACCGAACCGCCGGTGCACTGGTACGCGAATTAGCATAGTTCCGTATGAAATCAATCTCCTTACTTTCCACGTCTGACTTGGTGTCCTCCAACAGATCAGAACTGAACTCACTCATTTCACAAATACTGACACATTTTTCCAACGTTAACTCAGTAGTTTACATCAGTTTGTTACACAAATTCACATTCTTCACACCAGCCACTAACTGATCGCGCAACAGCGACTCCTCCACCTTACCATATTCACAATCCTTCACTCTGTCTCTCAATGCTGTAATGTACATAGCCATATTTTCCGTAGCCTGATTATGTGTATTAAACTTATATCTTATGATAATAAGACTGCATTTGCCTACACAATATGTCCGAAATGCCTCCGAGAGCGGCACGATCGTATCTTGATCAGCGAGCGCGATATCCATATTGGCGAAAACCTTTTGCGCCTCCTCGCCAGCAACGTGAAGAAAGATGCAGCATTGCACTCGTTCTGTCTTCATTATGACACCTGCAGTTGTGGTGTATATGTCATATGCTCTGATCCATGTTTTCCAGTTCGATCTCGCATTGTGGCTGTAATTTATGGATCTGAGGTCATAGGTCTGACCAGATCAGGGATTATGACGTCATGACTTGTTGTTCTAAATAAACAGTTACGTTACAGAACTCACGGTGTTAAGACGTCCTTTACATAGTGTCAGATATTACCGGTTGAACTCATCGATATGGCTCTGCATGGATTAAAACCCCAGGGACCAATGAATTTAGATGAGAACATGGCCATTAATTGGAGATCCTGGATTAATTCATATGAGATATATGCAACGGCCGCAGGAGTGTCAACTAAAACTGAGAAGATTCAGTGTTGTGTGTTTTTGCATGTCGCTGGTGGAGAGGCACAGAAAATACACAGAACTTTCGATTTTGAAACTGCAGAAAAGGACAAGATAACACCGTTAATAGCCGCATTTACTCAGTATTGTGAAGGTAAAACAAACATCACAGTTTTCAGGTACGAATTTAATACATTTAATCAAACTACTGAAAATATGGACACGTACATCAGGGAGTTAAAACACCGCATACAGTTTTGTTGCTATGAGACATTGGAGGCATCATTGCTGTGTGATCGCATTGTGTGTGAAGTCAAGGATAATGAACTGAGAAACAAGTTATTACAATCTCCTAAGTTGACATTGGAGGAATGTATTCAGTTATGTCGGTTGAGTGAGAATAAGGCAGCACAAGTGAATAGAGATGGTATTAATCAAGTGGATGCGATGGCTGCTCGGTACGTCAGGAGAGGGGGACCAGGAGAACGAACATCTCCATGGATACGGCCATCAACAAGTCGTTTTCAACAGGGTTCCCAAGTAACGGCTACACGTTGTGACCGTTGTGGTTACACTCATCATAGAGGTAGCTGCCCTGCAAAGGGGAAGGAGTGCTCTGGATGCCACAGGATAGGGCATTTCATCAAGGTTTGCCATCAACAAAAGAGGCACCAGCACAGTGCACCAGTATATGAGATTGAAGTGGATCCGGATCGTGATGATGGGCATAATGAACAAGGTATGCGGCATCGACTGAATGACGACGAGTATGATTTGTTTATAGGAACGATCTACCAAGATGAAGTAGCTGCCATCGATTTATGGTATGCGATGTTCGTCCTCGGCGAACAAGATGTATCATTTAAATTGGACACTGGGTCTGAAGCTAATATTTTGCTTCTCAACATTTACAAGAAAATTTGTAGTGCTAGTTTGACCCCTTCAAAATGTCAATTAATCACTTATGGAGGACACAGAATCAAGCCTGCTGGTGAGACGATACTGGATATCAACAATACCGAACTGAAGTTTCAAGTAACAGATGCCAGGAGTGTGGTCCTAGGTAAACAGGCTTGTGTACGATTGGGTCTGTTGGCGCGTCTGCACAGCTTGGAAAATGTACCTGACGTGGAGGCGGACAAACTGGTAAAAAAGTATTCTGATGTGTTTGAAGGTTTAGGTTTAATTAAAGTAAATGGAAAAATATATATCGATGACACTATCCCACCTGTTGTAGACCCACCAGGCAGAATATCATTGTAAAACAAGAAGAACCAACCCTATGGGTAAATTCTATTACAATAGTTTGGACAGGGTATGGGCCCCGTAAAATGGCCCATACCCTGTACAAACTATTGAAGAAACTATTGAAGAAGTGGTGGCACAATTACATGGGGCTAACTATTTCTCCCTTTTAGACGCGAACAGTGGGTATTGGCAGATAGAGTTAGATGAAATTAGCTCTAGATTATGTACATTCAATACGCCATGGGGCCAGTTCAGATATACACGTTTGCCATTTGGGATAAAAACTGCTGGAGATATTTTCATTCAGGAGATGAATGAAATTTTGATGGGAATGCCTGGTCTGCACGACATATCAGATGATAGTTTAGTACACGGTGTTACAATACAAGAGCATAATGTTTGTTTGGAAGCTGTGTTGAAACGGGCGAGGGAAGTTCACCCTAAAAAATCGAGGGAAGTAAACCCAAAAAAATCTAGGATTTGCAAAAGTAGTGTTAATTATGTTGGACATTTGGTCACTTCAAGAGGGCTAAAGCCTAATACTGACAGGATACAAGCCATTATTGACATGCCGGTTCCTTCAGATAAGGCAGCAGTGCAACGTTTCTTAGGAATGATAGGTTATGTAAGTAAGTTTGTTCCAAACATAGCTCAAATTACAAAAGCATTGCAGACATTAATTCAAAAGAACGTGGCATGGCACTGGAATGAGGAACAGGATCAGGCTTTTCAGGAGTTAAAGGGCCTTCTCACTAGGGCACCTATTTTACGGTATTTTGATAGAAAGGAGAGGATTGTGATCCAGGTGGATGCGTCTAAGTATGGTTTGGGAGCTACCCTATTTCAGTGTGATTTACCTGTAGCAATGGCCTCAAAGGCTCTGGATAAGACACAGATAAGTTATGCTGTGAAAGAAAAGGAATTATTAGCTACATGTTTTGGGTGCAAGAAATTCCATGATTTTATTTATGGCAATGAAATAACAATACAAACAGATCACAAACCTCTCGTTAATATTATGCATAAACCTATACATGAGTTATCAGCCAGAATGCAGGGGATGCGCATGAGATTGCAGAATTACAACATCACGGTAACTTACTTAAAAGGGTCACATTTATATTTTGCAGATACTCTGTCACGAGCACACACGTCCAAAGTAAACCCAAACGACTTATACGATCATGACATCTCGGTGGCTTCGGTAGATATCGGTATGGATGTTATCCAACGAGTCAGGGAGTGCACCGAGTTGGATCAGACGCAAAACAAAGTAAAACACTTAACATTGGACGGATGGCCTAATAGTAACAAACATATTCCTTATGATGTAAAACCATATTATACTTTTAGGCATGAAATAACATGGTATGACAGAGTTTTATTGAAAGGTAAACAAATAATAATTCCAAAAGTGTTGCAACCCAGTATGTTAACAAAGCTACATGAGTCGCATTTGGGTATCGTTAAGTGTAAACAGCTAGCTAGAGATAGTATATTTTGGCCTGGTTTAAGTAGTCAATTAGAGGACAAGATTTCAAGATGTGATATTTGCCAAGAGTTGAGGAATGGACAGGCAAAGGAACCATTAGTAAGTCATTCAATAACGAATATACCATTTCATAAGATAGGAGTGGATTTGTTTCATGTACACGGTAAAAACTACATACTGATTATTGACTATTATTCTAAGTTTCCTGACTTCATTGAATTGTTACAAATGTCTAGTCAAGCCGTTATTACTGCATTGAAGCAGATGTTTGCCAGGTATGGAATACCCAAATATGTTGTATCAGACAATGGTCCTCAATTCACAAGTGAGGAATTTGGGAAGTTTTCTTCATTGTATGGTTTCACGTCGATATTCACAAGTCCAATGCATGCCCAAAGCAATGGGCAAGTCGAACGGTATGTACAAACCACCAAACGTATGATAAAAAAATGTATTAAGGATAATCGGGAGGTAGACATTGCCTTGCTCAATTATAGAAACACTACACTAGATGGCGTTGGTGCATCACCAGTGCAATTGCTGATGTCCCGCAGGTTGAGAAGCAGGATCCCATTATTAGACCGTGACCTCACTGCGGCAATACAATCTTCAAAATTACCTCAGTTACGTCGTAATCAAAAGTTACAGAAACTATACTTTGAGAGGCATTCAGGTAAGGTTCACCCGTTATTACATACTGGGGATAGGGTCCGGTACAAAGACCATAACAATGAGTGGAAGAAAGGAACCATTATGCACACGGAGGAAAAACATCCGAGGGATTACAAGATAGTAAATGAACGTAATAATGTGATATGACGTAACAGAAAATTTATTTACAGTTGTCCTAAGGACAATATAAACCGAAGTGTTAAATTGACTGATACAAATAATAGGGACAACACACATAATATAAACAAACCTTAACTTTACACTACATGTTATGGTAGAATATGTAAACCCACAATGCGTTTTGGTTATTAATATAACATTCATGTATTGAAGTCAAGGTAAATAGTCATTAACAATATATATGTTAGTATGGTTGGTAAAATACGTGATATTACTCATGATGTTAGACAGTGAGAATAAAAAATGATAACATGATATATGTTAAAGGTTTTTCAGGGTCACTAACTTCCTATTATAGTGCATAAGTAAATTTGTTAAGCATATAGTAAAAGGTACAAATATTCGTTGTTAAGGTGGGACATAACGTTCATTGCCGGCGTTTTACTGTATTGAATGAGTATTTTATAAATTCGGAAATGATACCAATTGTATTTATATAAATGTTTAGCATAATCATTAGCCATCATGTATGACGGTGAATTTAAATAATATGCTATTGAAATAAAATGTATATGAACATATCATTAGCACAAGTAACGTTTACACATATTTAACAGCTAATATTTTCATGTGTAATTGTTCGGTTAAGTTTATTATACAAAACAACCCATGCTGTTACGTTAAGAATGTTTTCCATATGCATTGTGTTGTTTTGTTTTGTTTTGTTTATTCGGGGGATGGTATAGGAATACAATAAAATGTTCGCATTGTGAGATTATTTGTATTAAAAGGGAGATGTAATGTATGGATCTGAGGTCATAGGTCAGACCAGATCAGGGCTTATGATGTCATGACTTGTTGTCCTAAATAAACAGTTACGTTACAGAACTCACAGTGTTAAGACGTCCTTTACAGTGGCTGAGGACAAGCTGACCAAGCGGCCACAATCCCGGCAACGTATTAGCGGGCGGCATTCTTCCGCCGGCTAAACTTTCCATGATGTCATCTCATTAGCATATTCCTTTGTCTCAAACTCTGCATCTCGTTAACATATATTAGCCACACACCTATGCGTCTATTACGCATATATCACTAATAGCGGCAGTGATGTGGTCACCGGGTGCGAACCATCGGCTATTTACCGATAGTATGAGGAGCATATGATTATTTTAGGAGCGTATGAGGAGCGTATGCGAAACCTATGCGCGACCTATGTTATCTCTGCGCGGTCCGCCGCCTGGTGGCTCCTGGGTATATATAGCCTGCAGCAACAGTCTCCCCTCACCCTGCCACCATGCCTGCTAAGAGGAACACCACTGCTGCTGCTGCTTCTGCTACTGCTACTACTACTACTAGTACTACTGCTACTACACCAGCCTCCAGAGCTGCTGTAACTACAGTAGGAGGACTAGGCCGTGGGAGAGGCAGAAAGAGGCAGACTTTACAATGCTCTCCATCACCAGCCTCCTCACCTGCCTCGCCACCTCGCCACTCTCCACACCACTCTCCAGAACACCACTCTCCAGAACACCACTCTCCAGAACTCCACTATCCACTGGAGGAGCTGGAGATGGAAGTGGAGAGGTCGACGACGCAACGCTGGCGTCCCCGCTCCAGCTCGCCATCTCCTGCCTCTCGGGGCAGCTCACGGGCGGCGTCCGCTGCCTCTGCCGCCACCACCGCCACCACCGCCTCCAACGCCTCCACCAGCACTGGTGGCCTCTCCGCGTCAAAGAGACGGAGGGCCAAGAAGAGCGACTGTTCTCTGTCGGTCTTCAAAGAGGATCAAATGCTGGACTTCATTCAGGAGAACCCCATCATGTGGAACATGAAGCTGACGGATTCCCGCCACTCAGACAGAAAGGCCAAGATGTGGGAGGACTAGGCGACACTTCTGGGGACTACAACAGTCCATCTCCAGAAGTGGTTCAAGTCGCTCAGGGACACGAACACGCGGCTCCACAAGAAAAAAAGCGGGGACGGAGCCGCTGACCTGACTGAGCGGGAGCAGTGGATCCTACGCAAGTTTGGGTTCCTGTGGTCCGTCGGCCATCACCGACCGGAGCCCTGCAGGAGTGTAAGTACATAATCTTTTATCGTTCTGACAAGTGCAGCTCTCTTACAGGAGGTACAGCCGTATCAATAGAAATTTTTGTATTCACTTTAATCAACCCTAAACCTGCAAAAACATCAGAATATGACTTTACCATTGTCTCTGCTGCATCCATGCCAGGTAAAGCCTCCAACGTGTCGAGTCTTGATAAGAGTCCTAACTGCACGCAAGCACGTTTGCCTAGGATTGCACACCCAACATCTGTTACTTGAAACAGCAAATCTGTACCACAGACTCTTATTGTTGTTTCTCCATCAGGTAGTATCCGATATCCTTCATATGTGACAAGCTGACATTTCGACGGACTCAAAGTTGTCTCAGCCAGAGTGTCGAACACACTTCGTGGTAACACATTCGCCTCCGAACCCGTGTCTAATTTAAAAGACACCGCTCGATCATTTAACAGTAATTCAGCATGCCACATATCTTGTTCCTGGGATCTGCCATTTGAAATTGAACCGACAAACAAATCATAATCGTCGTCCTCCTGTTGTACGGCTTCTTCCGTCCGGACGTCGTCTTGTTGGATGCCCAGTTCATACACAGTGCAGCAATCGACACATCTTGATGAAATGACCAAGTTTATGACAACCTGAACACTCTTTTCCTCTGGCTGGACAGCTCCCGAGTTGGTGGTTGTACCCGCACCATCCACATTTCGCAGTCGCCACAGTCGAACCATGGCGATATCGACTTGTTGACATGCATATCCATGACGACGGACGGTTATTCGCTTTGCTTCCATTGTTGTATTTAGCATGCATTGCATCGACCTGATTAGTCCCCAGTTTTGTTACTTGAGTCGACTTGACTTCACTGAGTCGACACAATTGTATGCAATCCTCCAATTTGAGGCTTGGAGAGCGTAATAGCTTATTCCGTAGTTTGTCATCCCGTACACCACATACAATGTGATCACATAGCAAAGAATGCTCAAGGGCGCCATAGCAACAGTATTGAATCCTAAGTTTTAGTTCCCGTATGTAAGTGTCCATGTCCTCACTGGACTGATTGAAGGAGTTGAATTCATAATGCACTACTGTAATATTAGTTTTACCTTCACAATACTGAGTGAAAGACTGGATTAACGGTGCCAATTTGTCTTTATCTTGAGTGTCGAGTTCAAACTGCGGTGAAGTTTCTGCGCCTCACCGTCAGCGACGTGTAGAAATACGCAGCATTGGACTTTCTCCGACTTTGTCGACACTCCAGCTGCAGTAGCATATATTTCATAGGATTGTATCCATGTTCTCCAATTAACTGGCATTTTCTCGTCCAATATCAGAGGTCCGGGCGGTTTTAGTCCTGAAAGCACCATTTAGATAGCCTAATACCCCACATCTGACACCATGTAAAAGATGTGTCGACACCGTGAGTTCTGTAACGTAACTGATTTTATTTAGAACTGATCCTTGTGACATCACGCGGTACTGACGTGGGGGTGTTCGGATAACTACATACATTACACCGCCCACTGTGGGTGCGGCATGGCCGGGGACTTGCGCTGCCACAGAAATCGCGACTCCGACACACAGCGACCCCACCCAAGTGAACTTGTCTGAGTCGGCCAGCCCAGAAGGACTATTGAACTTGTCGGGGCTGTCTGGGATATCTGGCATGTTGGGCGTAAATTTGGACCTATTCCCCTCGTCAGCCACAGAGTCGCCAGCTGATGCCACTTCTAATGGCAAGGGAGAGAAGTGATTGTAAATATGTGTAGATATGTAGTCTTAGTTTTTATTTATCTTTGTACATTTGTATGTATATATATGTACATATATTGTATGTTTATATAGTGTTTGTACATTTTATGTATATATGTAAATGTGTCAAGATGTGTAAATAAATAAATATACTGTCAATTTTAATTTTTGTGTCCGCGTTCAGTAAAGGCATGCCATCATTTAATTGTTATACATTAAAGTACAATTAAAATTAAAATTAAAATTAAAACATAAATAAAAACTTAAAATATTTATAATAATCTTTCTCCTTCCCCTTTCTCCCTCCCCTCCCTCCCTCCCTCTCTCTATCTGTCTTCCTCCCTCTCTCTATCTCTCTTCCTCCCTCTCTCTATCTCGCTTCCTCCCTCTCTCTATCTCTCTTCCTCCCTCTCTATCTCTCCTCCTCCCTCTCTATCTCTCTTCCTCCCTCTCTATCTCTCTTCCTCCCTCTCTATCTCTCTTCCTCCCTCTCTCTACCTCTCTCTCCCCCTCCCTCCCTCGATCTCTTCCTCCTCCCTCCCTCCCTCTATCTCTTCTCCCCCTCCCTCCCTCCCTCCCTCCCTCTAACTCGTCTCCCCCTTTCTGTCTCTGTGTCACTCTATTTTTCCCTGTGTTCTTACCAGGTTGGAAAGCTTACCTTGTTTGGGCTATGGTGGTAAATGTACCTAATTCGAGTACCGGTTCAATTTCCAAGGTTGAATTTTATATAGGATTACGGTGCAGGTTCACAAATATGGTTGTGGAACACTGAGTTTTAGGAAATTTTCATATTGGAATACATCACTAGAAAGCAAAAAATTATATCAAATTTCCTGAATATTCATAGGACATTTAGTTGGGACCAGATTGAGTAAATTAACTGTGAATATTAGGAAATAATTCAGGAGTTACAACACATGTCTACAGGACAGAACTGCCCATGACAGTACTGTGTTGGTATAGCCATTAATCCCAAGCAATAGAGGAACCTCCAGTCAACAATGGGGGTATATGCTGGTCTGTGGCCCACTCATATACTTCCACTTGCCACTTGGGGAGGTCCTGTGGGGACTGTTGTACATCATTTAGATATATTTTTTGCATACCCCTATATATATATATATATATATATATATGCATAAGAAATAATTCACCTTGATGCATAATCACCACAAAGATGGCTTGTCTTGCTGGTACAACACTAAGAAAAACCTACCTTAAATATTATTGTATTTGATTTATTTTATTGTTTTGACAGCATATATACATATATACACATATACATATACACACATATACATATATTAATTTGTAAATATAGTTTATTCATTGAATAAAGTCATTTGTCAGCGCCGTGGCACTGGTCTTCCAGCCATGTGACAATACAGTTATTTACAATATATGCAGCTAGCCCAAATCAGCTGAAATAACAATATCAAACATTCAAAGACTTACATATGGTATAGTTTGACAATTCACATACAAAAATAGCAGTTATATGTTGTATTCCTACACACTTGATACATACATGTGTATTGATTAGACCTTTACATTACGGAGTGGTTAGGTGCATAGTTTTCCTTCATAGGTTTGTATGCCTACTATGTTGTGAATTGCAAAACTATCATGTTGTTGGAGTTAACATTTTGAGATGGAGTGAGTGTTAGTAGAATGGTTTGTTTATTCTGTTAGATAGAGTGTGGCTAGCTTATAGGGTTATGTTTAAAAGTTAATACCTCAGGTGTGTTTTTTGACTACATGAAGTAGTTTGAGTAAGTAGGTTGTTAGTAATGATGGGATAAACAATGCTTGGAGGATTGTATGTTTCAGTCATTTAGTAGTCTAGTACAGACTTTATTAGTGTCTATGTTTGTACAAAGACCCTATAATACCAAGACAGCTCACTCAGCCTGTACTGTGTAATCAAAATGATCAAACCCACCACTTGGTGTGCTGGCTGTTCCCCCGGCTAAACAGATGCCATACTATATGCACAAATGTATATATGAATGTGAAAGCTGTGTGGCGATGGCGAAGAGGACGATGATGATGTGTGCCTGTTCATAGCAATCCGATATTGATGTGTATTCACGCTTACCCGCCTCATGCATGATATAACCGTATGTGTTTACATGTGAAACACCAACCAGCAGCTGGGTCGATCAAACCCACCACAAGGTGGCACCGCAAAATTTACATCACATGGGAGAGATAGGGAGTGAGCCGTCCCAGTACAATAGGGCCCCCGGTCTATAGCAACACTACCAGACTGACACACCTTTCCGAATTTGCTGGGCAAATAATTTGTACGGTGGATAACTTGGTTTGTTGGCAGCAGGCAAAGGAGCGCATGGGGTGGTTATTTTAATAAACACTTTATCGCATTTAAAACGGTATCTATAGCCTCCCAGCTTCCCGGTTCCGAGCCTCCCTCCACCACATCCCAAATATTTGAATAGAAGTAAAAAGTAACAAACAAAAGTAAAATAAATCAAATAAAAATGCCAACCACTCACCAAATATATGTTTATATATGGATACAGTACAACCCTGTTAAAGCAAGCTCGGTTAAACCAAACGATCGGTTAATCCAAATTTTGTTGGCAGCCCACAAAATACTACCATTTATCATATAACAAAGTTGGTTAAACCAAAGTTGTTTAATCCAAATTATCAGTTAATCCAAACAGAAGTTCATGCCCAGGCCACTTCCGGTACAGTTAAACCAAACTTTCATGTGGTTATAAGGTTACATGAGATCCCACTGACTTTTTTGTATGATAAATGGTAGTATTTTGAAGGGACCCTAGAAATTTGTTTGGATTAACCGATATTCTGGTTTAACTGAGCTTGGTTTAATGGGGTTATACTGTAATATACATAAAACACAATAATCAAAGTGTCCAGATACATTGTATATTACATGTGCAATACACTTTTACTCTAAGTCAACTTTCCCCGACTCTACTTTAACCGACTCTACTTTACCTGACTCTACTTTCCCTCACTCTACTTTCCCTCACTCTACTTTACCCAACTCTACTTTACCCGCCTCTACTTTACCCGACTCCACTTTACCCAACCTGACTTTACCTGACTCTACTTTACCCGACTCTACTTTACCCGACATGACTTTACCCGACTTGACTTTACATGACTTGATGTTACCCGACCTGAATTTGCCTGACCTGACTTTGCCCGACCTGACTTTGCCTGACCTGACCTGACATAACCTGACCTGACATTACCCAACCTGACTTTACTATACGCGACCTGACTTTACGCGACCTGACATTACCGTACTTGGCTTTACCCCATTTGACTTTACCTGACTTGATGTTACCCGACTTGACTTTACCCGACCTGACTGGACCCGACCTGACTGGACCCGACCTGACTGGACCCGACCTGACTAGACCCGACCTGACTGGACCCGACCTGACTTTACCCGACCCGACTTTACCCGACCTGACTTTAGCCGACCTGACTTTACCCGACTCTACTTTACCTGACTCTACATGACCAACTCTACTTTAATCGAAACGACTTTATCCGACACGACTTTACCCGACTCTAGTTTACCCGACTCTACTTTCCCCAACTCTACTTTCCCTGACTCTACTTTAACCAACTCTACTTTACCTGACTCTACTTTGCCTGACTCTAGTCTACCCGACTCTACTTTACACGTTGGGTCAACGCAGGTCAGGTCAAGTCAGGTCGGATCAAGTCTGTTCGGGTCAAGTCGGACAGGTCAAGTCAGGCAGGGTGAAGTCGGTGAGGGTGAAGTCAGCTTGGGTCGGGTGAAGTCGGGTCGGGTGAAGCCGGGTCATTTAAAGTCGGGCCAGGTGAAGTCGGGTCGGATGAAGTCGGGTCGGTTCAACTTCTGTCGGTTCAAGACTGGTCGGTTCAAGTAGGGTCAGGTCAAGTAACGTCGGGTCAGCTAGAGCCGGTTTGGGTAAAGTCGGGTCCGGTAAATTTGGGAGGGGTAAAGTTGTGTCGGCTAAAGTCGGGTGGGCTAAAGTCGAGTCTGGTAAAGTTGGGTCCGGTAAAGTCGGGTCCGGTAAAGTCGGGTCCGGTAAAGTCGGGTCTGGTAAAGTCGGGTCCGGTAAAGTCGGGTCCAGTAAAGTCGGGTCCGGTAAAGTCGGGTCTGGTAAATTCGGGAGGGGTAAAGTTGTGTCGGCTAAAGTCGGGTGGGCTAAAGTCGGGTCTGGTTAAGTCGGGTCCGGTAAAGTCGGGTCTGGTAAAGTCGGGTCCGGTAAAGTCGGGAGGGGTAAGATGTGTCGGCTAAAGTCGGGTGGGCTAAAGTTGGGTCTGGTAAAGTCGGGTCCGGTAAAGTCAGGTCCAGTAAAGTCGGGTCCGGTAAAGTCGGGTCTGGTAAAGTCGGGTCCGGTAAAGTCGGGTCCGGTAAAATCGGGTCCGGTAAAGTCGGGTCTGGTAAAGTCGGGTCCGGTAAAGTTGGGTCCAGTAAAGTCACGTCCGGTAAAGTCAGGTCGGGCAAAGGAGAGGTGGGTAAAGTAGAGTCGGGTAAAGTCAGGTCGGGTAAAGGCAGGTCGGGTAACGTCAAGTATTATTACCATTTTGATCATTATATATTTGTTATTATTATCATCATTATTATCATTCTTATTATCATTATTATTGTCATTATTATTACCGTATTATTTTAATTATTATTGGCATTATTTTTAGATTTACATATACATGTATATACATATAATATGTATATATATATATATAGATATAAATATACATATACACATACATATGTGTAATCATATAAATATACATATACCTATGTGTATATACATATATAAATATTAGATATGCACCTATGTATATATATATGTATATATATGTATATATATATGTGCATTCACAGCTACATATATGTATACATATATACATAGAGACCTATATATATGACTACATAATTATATATATATATAAATATATATATATATGTGAATACATACTGTATTTAGAGATCACTGCATCACATATTGTAGAGTGGTCTCCATTTGTCATTGGTAAGTTAACCCATGTGTAGTCTGTTTCACTCTCAGACTTATTGCAAGGGGCCTAAGCTCTGACACTTTAACACTCAGATTTTAACCAAAAACTGCCAAGGAAAGCTTTCACACCTCAGGTTGACAATGGTTCTCTGGGCTGCACCTGAACTGACAGCTGAGCTCACTGAGTGTGAATGTGTGAGAGCTTATGCCCTTTGAATAGGTGTGAGAGTGGATTGGATTTAGTTTATAAGGGTCTGTGCCACAGTGCACTGCACACACATATTTCTGAAGGCACACACTAGACAACAGTCAACTTGCTACTTGCAAATGGATTACCATTGTGAAGGATCTGGCACAGTCATCCTTACATTTAGGAACACTGGTAAGTTATTCTTCACCTGATATTGCAATATTATTTATATATCATATATAATACATATGTATGTGTATATATGTATATATACATATAGCTTTAAAAGTATGTGTATGTGTACATGTACATGCATAATCAAAAATAAATTAAATATAAATGGAATATTATGTAGGGTAATGGCAGTGTTTGGTTAAAATCTGAGTGTGAAAGTGTCACAGCTTAGGCCCATTGCATTGTTGCAATAAGTCTGATAGTGACACAGACTACATATGGATTACCTTAGCACTGACAAATGGAGGACCACTCTAAGATATGTGATGCAGTCATCTCTAAATACAATATGTATTTATATGCATATATATAGAGTCATGTATATATGTCTGCATATGTCTATATATATAGATGTATATGTATGTATATGTATGTTAATATATATGCATATGTATGTATATATATATGTATACAATTTATAATAGGCATAGGGGGCTTGGGTTTCGGGGGGGGGGAGGAGATGGCAGCCTATTGGCACCAGGAATCCTGGCTTCCCAGCACCAGGGTTCCCAGCCTCCCGGTGCCGAGACTCCTGGCACTAGGCCTCAATTCAGATAATATAAATATAAATAAAATGTGATAACCAATAATAAAATTAATGAAATATAAATGCAATAATATACAGGGTCAGTTTTTATTAATGTTGCTGTACCAGCAAGAAATGCCATATTCGTGGGGATTATGCATCAGATAATTTTATGTGTGTACATGTATGTATATGTATGTATATGTAGATTCATTCATTCATTTCTTTATTTCAGAATCATGACTATGGTAGTTACATAATTTGGTCCATAGTAGGTAGATATACAAATGGATGTGAATAGGATATAAGTAATAGTATGTATGTACATGTATGCATATATATCTATATAAATGCATATGTATATGTATACAAATGGTTGTGAATAGGATATAAGTAATAGTATGTATGTATGTATATGAATGTATATGAATGTATATGAATGCATATGAATGTATATGTATATAAATGTAGGTATAGGTATATGTATAGCATTTATAATAGGCATACTGGGTTCGGGTTCGGGGTCGGAGGAGACAGCAGCCTATCGGCGCAAGGAATCCCGCATTCCTGATGCCAGGGTTCCCAGCCTCCTGGTGCCGAGACTCCCAGCACCAGGCCTCAATTCAAATAATATAAATATAAATTAAATGTGATAACCAACAATAAAATAAATGCAATAATATACAAGGTAAGTTTAATGTTAATGTTGCTGTACCAGCAAGAAATGCCATATTCGTGGGGATTATGCATCAGATGCATAATTAAAGTGTTATTTATGAGCAGAGCTTACTGGCCTCCCGTCCCCAGTAAAAAGTGATTACCAACAATAAAATAAATCAAATACAATAATATTTAAGGTAGGTTTTTTTTAGTGTTGTACCAGCAAGACAAGCCATCTTTGTGTTGATTATGCATCAGATGCATAATCACAGTGAATTATTTATTATGGATATATATATTGGGATGCAAAAAATATATCTACATGATGCACAACAGTCCCCATATGACCTCCCCCAGTGGCATGTGGAAGTATATGAGTGGGCCACAGACCAGCATATACCCCCATGGTTGGCTGGAGGTTCCGCTATTGCTTGAGATTGATGGCTATACCAACACAGTTCTATCATGGGCAGTTCTGTCCTGTAGCCATGTGGTGTAACTACTTAATTATTTCCTAATATACACTGTTAATTTACTCAATCCGGTCCCAACTAAATGTCCTAGGAATATCCAGGAAATTAGATATAATGTTTGGCTTTCTAGTGATGTATTCCAATATGAAAACTTCCCAAAACTCAGTGTGCCATAACCATATTTTTGAACCTCCTAGCTAATCCTGTATAAAATTCGACCTTGGAAATTGAACCGGGGGTCGAATGAAGTATTCAACCACCATAGCTCGATCGAGGTAAGCTCTCCAACCTGCTTAGTTTGTATGTAAAAGATTAATTCATGTAAAAAGAGAGGAGATTCATTACAATTACAGTAACTAGATGACTTTAAATTAGGGAGCGAAAGAACGTAACAGACATGTAAAATTGTGTTTTCATATCTATAAAATGATATCGTTTATTTTACTAGACATATAAACATATTAGCATCTCATATAACAGGAGACATGTCACAACATCACAGACATGTAAAAAGCGATAACAGTACAGTGTCAAGAAAAGCACATAAGTTTGCAAAAACAGTAGACAGACACAGCGCATACAGACTGATAAAATGTTTTGTCAGATCATCCTGTCTTGCCATGACAGTGCTCCGGCGGGTGAGACGACCCAGTCTTTAATTAGATTGCGCTGTTCCTTTCCTAGCTTGGATGCGGTGTTGGGGTTAACAGGTAGAACGTCAATGTCAGGAAGGTTGTGGCCCTCTCGCCAACCTCCAGGCACAAAGTTGTTGTTGGCTGTCTCGGGACGATCCAGCTGCATGTTCTGTAGCGCTGGGTAGCGTGTCCTCATGAGGTTGTGCAGAACAATGCACGCCTTGACGATGATCTTCACGTTGGAGGGGTGGTGCTGCATAGTCATCAGCAGCACTTGGAAGCAGTTGGCTAGAATGCCAAAGGCATTCTCCACCACTCTCCTAGCTCGGGAAAGCCGGTAGTTGAAGAGTCGCTCGTCATTGGTCAAGCCCCTCTTGCCGTACGGCTTCATCATGGTCGGCCGCAGGGCAAGGGCGTCGTCACCGATCAGAAAATACGGCACATCCTTCTGGCCGTCGATGAGCGATTCAGGGTTCGGAAAGCCGATGGTGCCACCTTCAGTGCCCGCCTTCAGCTCGGAGGCATTGTAAATCTGGGCATCGGACGCGGAGCCCAAACTGCCAATATCTGCCCAGATGAATTTGTAATCCGCATCTACAAGGTCCACGGAGTAAAAGCCCTTGTAGTTGTAGTAGAGCGACCCACTGTTTGGAGGGCACCGGCAGGTGATGTGCTTCCCATCCAGAGCGCCACAGGTATGGGGGAAGTTCCACCTCTCTGAAAAGAGGTCCGCGACGGCACGCCACCATTCTGGAGTCGTCAGACACGTCATGACCTCGGCCATGTACTCATCGACGATGGCCTTACAGACTTCACGCACTATCAGCGACTGTGTGTTGTGGGGCACCCTCCATCCGAACTTCATGGAGGAGTATTTTGTGCCAGATGCCAGGTGCCGCAAAGTAAGTGCTATTTTCAGCACCGGCTCAAGCGGCACCCTGAATGTGGTCCGTTTTTTGGCGATCCTCGGTCCCACTCGCGCCACAATCTCGTCAAACAACTGGGGAGGCAGCCGCATGAAGTTCACAAACGACGCGGTCTCCTCACTGCGGAGCTCGACCATCAGCTTGTCGAACAAACCAAACTGTGGCCGCCTCCCAATCCAGGGTCTGACCCACACTGATCGTCGCCGCCGCTCCCTCATCCTTCTCCTCTGGATACGGGATGCCAGAAGAACCATGAGGTATAGGCCAAGCTCATGGTGATAAAGGGCAACTCTGTAGAATAGCTGGAACTGTACTTGCAGTGCCTGGGCATCCATCCTGTATGAGCAGCAGAGCAGGAATGACCGAAGAAGGCATGCATCGCCTTTATATACCGAGACAATAGGTCGGGCATACGCCGCCATACGCTACTCATACGCTTTGCAAACGCTACGAATACGCTCCCATACGCAACTTGTAGGTTCTGCGTACACTGCATACGCCCGAGATATGCCAGAGATACGCCTGTGATGCAAGTTGAGCGTATGAGTAGTGTACGCCGGCATACCCCTAGCATATGCTGGCGTACCCCCAGCGTACGAGGAGCATATGAGAAGCGTATGAACCATACGCCCCCGTAGGTCGAGATTTTTTTAGCATGCACAAACAAATTTGGACGGACGGACGGGAGAAAGCGTATGGCGGCATAGGCCGGCATAAGCCGGCACATGACAGCGTATGCGTAGCGTATGCATAGCCTTTGGCGGCATATGACGGCGTATGCCGACGTATATGACGTAACGCGCCTATGCCACCATACGCTCCCCCAAAAAACCCTAATGTGACAGCCCCTTAACGTGTACGGTGGGCTGTTGGTGAGATGCTTTTTTTTTTTTTTTTTGGTAAATATGTTTATTCTGCTGAATAAGTCTTTTGTCAGTGCCGAAGCACTGGTCTTCCAGCCACTTTTCAATTCAGGGTTATTTACACAAAAGGTATATAGAATAAGGTGTACAATACTTGTTGAATAGACAATTTGCACCATGTAACACAATGAAATTCTGAAACCCAAAAGTTCCATAACAATATGGTACAGTAGTGTCATATAACCAGATCAATATTAGTCAGATCAATGTGAGTATTTACATAGTATTTAGAATGTAAGCAGAAGTTATCTTCTGTATTCAGTTGGTAAATTTGTACTAAGTTTGAATGTTCAGTTGCAGTTAGGCAAGCGGTATATAAATGTTGGTTTGTTAGGAAAATTCTAGTGTAACTCTAATGTAGCTAGTTATGTGAGTTTATGAATTATGTTGTTGGGGTGGGGTTGTTAATAATACACTGGACCATCTGTGACCAGTGAAGCAGTGGGACCAATCCCAGTGCATTTAGGTCTTAAATTTTACATTTTTACCTGGGCTGTCTCTGTCATCGTATATGGTTGACTGGAGATAACAGAGGAACAGCAACAAATTAAAAAAGTGGGGGCTGGGGGGGGGGGGAGAAACCGAGGCTGAGGGTTTGGTGGTCTGCCACTTACGGTATGGTGACGCCATGGAACATACTTTACTGCAACTGCATAAGGGCCTGCCCAATCCGATGTACTCTTAGTGAGTTTTTAAATTCTAGGTAAGAGGACGCTGCCCTGGTTCTGGTTGGTAGGTTGTTCCACATCATGCTGCCTTTGTAAATTGGTGCTTTAATTAGTTTGTTTGTGGAAGGCTTGGGGACTTTGAGTAGAGTGGAATCAGCCCGTCTAGTATTCCTTTTTGTGTTTTCTATATATTGGGTATCTCTGGCTCTTCTGTACATAAGTGATAGGAGATGTGAATCTCTTCTAACCATTAGGTAATCTAGGTTTGCTTTGTCATGCATTTCCTGTACACTTAGTGTTTTGCCCCAATAAATTGTTCTTAACGCCCGGTTTTGGATCCTTTGTAGCTTAGTCAGTTGCTGCTTTGTGAGCAATCCATAAATTATATCATTATAGTCTATTATTGGTAGAACTGTTGATTTATACAGCAGTAGGGCAGTGTTTTCGCTTATGAAGCTCCGCATCTTCCTGATTGTAGTCAATTTTAGTGCCAATGATTGAGTTAGTCTAGCCAGCTGTTGATTCCCATTTAAGGTAGAATCAATCACTGTTCCTAAGTACCTGTATGCACTTGCCTCCTTAATTTGATTTCCGCCAATTTGCAGTGTTATGGGTTGTGCCCTTTCCTTCCTTGCTTTGGTGCCATAAATGACAAACTCGGTTTTATTGGTGTTAAGGGATAGTTTGTTTTCACTACACCACAGGTTAACCGTGGTCAGCACTGTCCGAACCTGATCGGTTGCTATTTGGAAATCTTTATTGTGTACTGTGAGTGCTGCATCGTCTGCAAATAATGTGAATGTTGCATCCTCTGATACTTGGGGTAAATCATTTATAAAGATTAAAAACAGAAGGGGGCCCAGGGTTGAACCCTGCGGAACTCCAGTTTTAATAGTCCTGATGGTTGACTCAGTGTCATTAAGTTTTGTGTATTGTTTCCTATTAGTTAAGTAGTTGGCCATCAATGTACAGGTTTTCTTCCCCAATCCTGCTTTCTGGATTTTCTGCAATAGTATTCCATGGTCAATTGTATCGAAAGCTTTTTTGAAGTCGAGGTATACTGCAATTGTAAGTTCACCTTTGTCCATGTTGGTCAATGATGCGCGAAAAGGAGGAAAGCAAGGCGGGGGTGGAAGAAAGGCGTTTTATTGCACGCCTCAGCAGAGCAGGCAGAGGAACATATCAAGAACAATACAACAAGACAAGAGAATAGGAGGCTCAGGAGGAGCAAGGCAAGAATAAATGACAAAAGGGCTCATAAGGAGCAATGCAAGGAGAGTTCATAAGGGCTCAGAAGGAGCAAAAGTACATGGTAATGATAAGGCTGTTAGTGAGGGGGAGCCGAGGAGCCCTCCACCAGGAAGGAAGAGGAGAAGAGAAAGAGATGGGTGGGTGGAGAAAAAGGAGAGAGCTGGAAGGCGGCAGGAGGCGAGTGCCTGAGGGAGGGCGGGAGGCGCCCTTATAAGGGAGAGAGAGGGAGGGGCGACAGCAGGTGAGGTGTGAATGCTGCCGGCCCGGGGGAGGGGGGGAGAGGCGGCGAGCAGCGGGCGTCGGGTGAGGCGCGAATGCTGCGTGGCAGGGGGCGGGGGAGGGAGCGGTGCGCGGCGGCGTCAGGCGAGGTGTCAGCGCTGCGTGACAGCCGGGGCGGGGGAGGGTCTCCTCCTTCCCTCGCATCAAACGTAATGCTTCGCATTACGACCGATGCGCGAAAAGGAGGAAAGCAAGGCGGGGGTGGAAGAAAGGCGTTTTATTGTACGCCTCAGCAGAGCAGGCAGAGGAACATATCAAGAACAATACAACAAGACAAGAGAATAGGAGGCTCATGAGGAGCAAGGCAAGAATAAATGACAAAAGGGCTCATAAGGAGCAATGCAAGGAGAGTTCATAAGGGCTCAGAAGGAGCAAAAGTACATGGTAATGATAAGGCTGTCAGTGAGGGGAAGCCGAGGAGCCCTCCACCAAAACGGCGGAGAGGGCTCGCGGCGCGCCCGAGGGAGCGAGGCGGGGCACGTAAGCATGGACCGCCTCGGAGGTCCAGGTGCCCTGCGCCATAATCTTGGGGAGGGGAACCCCGGCGCGTTGGCAGGCCTTGGCGGCGCCTCGGCGGAGACTGTGGAGGGTGTAGGCCTCGGGCGTTGGCACTCCTTGGGCTTGGAGGGCCCCTCGCAGCAGCGCGGTGAGGGACCGTGGGTCGAGCGGGCGGCCGGGGGGCATCAGGAAGGCGAGGGCATCCGAGGCGGCGGGGTAGAGGGCGACGGCACCGAACCAGGCCGCCACGGGGCAGAGGGAGGATCCGGAGATGGCAGGTACGAAGAGGGCGTCCGCGCCCGAGGGGCTGGAGATCGTCTTGGAGCTGCGGATCAGGAGACGGAGCCCTCCGGGCGCGGGGCGGATGTCGTCGCGGGTGAGGGTGTGGGGGCCGCCCCACCCCTCGGGACTTGGGGCCAGCAGGTTGGACTGCCGGAGCATCCCAAAGTACCCCAGGAGGAGCGCGGCCCGAGGGACGAGCGAGGCGGGGCCCGCTCGCTCGAGGTGGCTGATGGTCAGGGCGAGTTGCTGTGGCGAGAGAGGGGGTGCCTGCCGCGGCACGTGGGTGGAGGAACGCTCCCCGCCTCGGCAGACGTCCTTGGGGAGGCGGGCGTCAAAGCCCGAGGTGAGTCCCCCGGCGCCCTCGACCCACGACCGGGCCCCCGAGATGGTGTTCTTGATGGAGGCGGGGGCGAGGCCGCGGAGGTAGAGGGCGGCGGTGAAGGCGGCTACGTCGAACGCCGAGGGCGCGAGGGGGTCCGCGCCTCGGGCAACCGCATAGGTGACGTACTCCTTGGCCTGGCGACGTCGGTTCCTCTAGGTTGCCAGGGCGAGGGCGGTGACTCGGAAGCGAGCAACGGCGGCGACCTCGGCGAGGGGGGAAACCTAAAGTCCGGGAAAGAAGGGGAAAGCGTCATGAGAGGCCTCGGCTGGGAGGAGCCCGAGGCGGGCCACCTCGCCGTGGGCCGTCTCGGCCCAGGGCCCGGGAAGATGGGCGCGGCTGAGGGCGTCGGAGAGGAGGAGGACCGCCCCGGGCTTGTGGGTGATGTGGAGCTGGAAGGAGCCGGTGGCCGCCATTAGCCAGAGCTCTCGGGCACATGTCCCGAGGGTAGGGTCTCGGGCGCGACCTGACTCGAGCGCGACGGCGGAGGCCATGTTATCGGTGTTCACCGTGACCGTCGCCCCAGCGACGTCGTCCGGTAGGAGGGCGCGAAGGGCGACGATCAGGTTAACCGCCTCGAGCTCATGAATGGTCGGGTACCGCGCCCGGAAGTCCTCGGAGTACCCTCGGGCGTAGAAGTGCGTGGAGGAGAAGGCCCCTCCGCCGGTGAGGCAGGAGTCGCACTCGAACACCAGCCGGCGACCCTCGGGGGCCCTGAGGAGGCAGAGGCCGTTTGTTTAACCGCCCGTAGGCGGCAAACCACCTCAGGTCCCGGAGGGCGTCGTCGGCGAGGGTGAGAGTGGAGGCCCCGAGGCAGCCGCGCAGCGCCCCGAGGAGCCGAGCCATAAACTTGCGGCCCGGGAGCACGCAACTGCTGACATGGTTAAGGCAGCCGAGTAGACTCTGGAGCTCCTGCTTCCGGAGGGTGGGGCGGGCGATGCGGTCGTCGCAGTCTTCCACGATGGCTTGGATCTTATCGGGGGCGACCCGGATGGTCATCGCCTCGCTGTCGAGTGCAAAGCCGAGCCAGGTCAGGCGGACAGCGGGGGGATGGCACTTTCCGGGTGCTACGTCGAGGCCGAGGGCTGCGGTGAGGGCGAGGAAAGCGTCGAAGGCTTGGCACGCCCTCAGGTAGGAGCCCTTGCACCCGATGAAGTCGTCGACGTAGACGAGGGCGTGGAAGCCCTCGCGCCGAATGATCCAGGCCACCGCGTAGGTGACGCGGATGCAGGCCACGCCCGAGGAGCGGCAGCCGAAGGGAAGGGCGAGGTCTATGTAGGTTTTGTCATCTAAGCATATCCCGAAGAGAGGGCAGCAGAGAGGGTCGGCACGAAGCTGGCGGTAGGCCCGGGATATGTCCGCCAACCAAACGTAGGCCCCAGCGCCTTCCGCGATGAGGCGGCGGCCAACGTCGGCGACGGACGGGAGGGTGTAGGGGATAGGGGAGGTCGACGATGACCCGCCTCTTTTCCGAGTCGGACTTGGGGCGGGTCATCATGGGAGAGACCTGCGTCCAGGGAGAGAAGGGGGGGACAGAGAAAGGGCCGATGAGGGCGCCGAGGGCAAGCTCCGTGTCGACGAAGGCCTGGATGTGCTTCAGGAACTCGGGGGGCTCACGGTGGTTGGAGTAGGAGGGGCGGGGGAGGGTTGAGGCGGAGTAGTTCGTGGGAAAACCGAACTCGAGGAGGTCTAGGACGGCGGGGTCGGGGTAGCCCTGGAGGCGGGAGCGCCAGGCAGAGATGTGGAGGCCTGAGGGGAGGGGGATGCGGGCGGCCAAAAAATTAGGGAGGCCCGCTTCCCGGAGGGCGGTGTAGGTGTGGCGGCGGAAGGTGGGGTACCGATTCCACGCCTCGCCGGAGATGTGGGGCCAGGAGGCGATGATGGTGGGGCGGTAGTGGGCGGGGGTGGGGCCGCAGGAGGGGGCGGCGGGGAGGGTCGCCTGGAGGTCGGGGTCGATGACGTCGACGGTGGGCTCGTCGAGGGTAGGGGGGGTGGGGGGGTGGTGGGGCGGGGAGGGCGAGGAGGTGCGGCGGGGGCGGGTGAGGGGGGCAGCAAAGTCGTGCGGGGTGGGGGAGGGGTCGGGGGCGGGAGGGGGGTCGGGGGTGTCGGGGAGATCGGGGGGGTGGTCGTCGGGGGGGCAGAGAAAGGCGGTGTCGCCAGGGTCGAGGTGAACTTCTGGGTCGAGGGTGATGGTGAGCGGGTGCTGGGCGGCGATGGGAGCCTTAGGGGCGGGGCGTTGAGCCCCGGGTGAGAGGGTGGTGTCGAGGCGGCGGTCAGGCCGCGCCTCGGGGGAGCCACTGGTGCTCCGGTGAGTGGTGTCAGGGGGGCTGGTAGGGGTGCACTGGGCGGTCTGTAGGGGGGCCCTGGGCCGGTTAGGGGCCTTCGGGCCGAGAATGGTGGACGGGGCGGCTTGGTCGAGGTGTATGGGCCGGTTATGGGCCTCCGGGCCGGGCGGGAGGTGCCGGCTCACTGAAAATCTGGTGAGGCGGAAGGTGTGGGGCGGTCATGTGCGCGCTTTGCCAGGCAGTCGGCCTCGCTGTGCATGGTAAGCACTTTTCGCACATTCGCGCAGTAGGCGCAGGTGTGGCGGTGTTTTGCGGCACCCTGGCCGTAGGCCTCCCCCGGGGTGGTCTGGGTGCAGGAGGAGGGGTCCCGGTTCCAGGGGTAACAGGGGGCCCCGTGGAGGTCCTTGCTGTAGGTGACCCGGGTGTCGGCATGGGGGCGGGGCTGGGGTCGTGGTCTTGAATGGTCGAGTGGGCGGGCTGTGGTGGTGGTTGTCTGCTGGGAGGGCATGGCGATGCACTCGACCCTTAGGAGGTTCAGTGCCACTGGGTCGTGCCACCCGTGGGGGAGCCGTCCGTCCGCGATCCATGTAAACACCGTCTCGGAATAGTTGCGGACGGTCGCCCACGGGTAGACCAGGTGATTCCGGAGCACGGTGAGGATGTGGTGATGTAGCCCCTGGGCCGAGTGGGCGGGGAAGTCCGGGTGGTTGATGAGGGTCAGAAGGGCGAGGTTATTCTCATCCTTCGTCGCTTCCCCCCTTTTCACCGGCTTCCTCTCCGCCCCCCTCTGCACCAGGTCGGAAGGAAACACATAATCGACTGGGATACCTTGTCGCCTGACGGAGTGGCGCGCCTCGGCGGAGGCCAAGATTTCCCGGACGGCGTCGGCCGCGGACGCCGGGGTGTGCTGCGCCGGCTCCTCCTGGTAGGCCGGCGATGTAGGTGATGCTGCTCGGCCGCCGAGGTGATGGTATCGCTCGTACTGAGGATGGGCGGCTCCTGGCAGGGCTGCGGGCGGCGGTGGCGGCGGCCGAGGCCCGACCGAGGCGCGCGCCCGAGGTGCGGGGGCCGGGGTGGCCGTGTAGGTGGCCTGACGTCTGGGCGCGGGGGATGGCGCCTCGGGGATGGGCCGCGCTACCCCGCTCTCCAGGCTGTCGATCCTGGCGTGGATGTCCGCAGCCGTCTGGCGCTGTTCCAGTCGGATGCGCTGGAGCTCCTCTAGTATGGCCGAGGCATCGGTGTCCGAGGTGCGGCCAGAGGGCCCCGGCGACGAGGGAGACGCCGGAGCTGATGCCGGGGACTCGCCCCGTCTCGGGGTTGAAGCCGGCCCCGGGGTGCCGTGGGCGGCCGCCCGGGAGTTCTTCCGTCCTTTGCCTTTTCCCTGAGGCATAGTGTAGTGGTCCGAGGTGGAGATATGCCAAAGTAGAAAAAGGAGAAAGCTGGAAGGCGGCAGGAGGGCGAGTGCCTGAGGGAGGCGGGAGGCGGCCTTATAAGGGGAGAGAGAGGGAGGGGCGACAGCAGGTGAGGTGTGAATGCTGCCGGCCCGGGGGAGGGGGGGAGAGGCGGCGAGCAGCGGGCGTCGGGTGAGGTGCGAATGCTGCGCGGCAGGGGGCGGGGGAGGGAGCGGCGCGCGGCGGCGTCGCATGAGGCATTGGTGGAGGCGGCGACAGCCGGGGCGGGGGAGGGTCTCCTCCTTCCCTCGCATCAAACGTAATGCTTCGCATTACGACCAACTCATCCATAAGAGAGGCCAATGCCCTAGTTGTTGATCTGTCTTTTCTAAATCCATTTTGTTGGGTGGTTAGGTATTTTGAAGACTCTAAAAATGTTTTTATCTCATCATGTATTATTTGTTCTATGATTTTTCCAGGAAGAGGGAGAATAGATATTGGGCGCAGCTCACTACAGTATCTTGGGTTATTGGTCTTTGGGATGGGTGAAGCTGTAGCTAGTTTCCAGCTTTCCGTAAAAATACCAGTGTTGACCACTAGGTTATACAGGTGAGTAAATTCATTTATAAGTGCAGTAATTGAAACCTTCATTAGGGCTGAGCTGATGTCTTTAATGCCAGATGACTTCTATGCTGATGCAGCATTGACCTTTCTGAGGATTTGCTCCTGTGTTATCTCAGTCAAATCATACGTCTGATCATTGGTGGTGACCGGGTAGGTGTCCTGACTATCTACAGCCTGGTCAAACTTTCTGGCAAGATTCTCACCTACATCAATAAAGTAGTTGTTAATCTCTTCTGCCAGGAGGCTATCTAGTATTCTCTTCCCGTTGTCCTCATTACTAAGATTGCTGATAATAGATTTTGCTTCCAGGTTAATTTGTTGCAGTTCATGCCAGAGTCTCTTAGGATTTTGCTTATACTTATTTATCTGGTCTAAATAGTGCCTAGACTTGGCTTTTCGCACCTCGTTTCTGGCCTTCCTGACCATACATTCAGCTATAAATTGATCCCCAGGGTCTCTTGTTATATCTGATTTCCGAATGAAATAATCTCTGTCCTGTTGTAATTCTAGGAGTTCATTGTTCAAATAACCAGCTGTTTTGTTTCTTATGTCAAGTCTAACCAGGGGACAGTGTTTGTTTGCAGCACTGACAATGATTTCTTGTATCATGTCCCAGCATTTGTTTGGATCTTCCTCTGATAGTAGTTCTGCTGTATTGTTTTCCCTCAAAGTGGCTGCTAGATCATTGAAGTTACAATTCCTGTAGGTGCGGCCCCAGTAGATGGTGGTTCTTTTGTCAGAAGGGTGGCGCTCATGCCCAGTCTCCAGGGGCCATATGCAGGAGTCGGTGATAGCGAGCCAAAACGCGTATAGCACAGGATTTCCAGTTTAGCGTTGAAAAGTGTATATGCAGGAGGCGGTGTTACGCTAACACCGCGTCAGCTACACTAACCCCATTTCATAGGACGTTTACGGGTGGTGTTAGCATAATGTTGTGGCCAAATCTATTCAATGCTATCATATTTAACAGAATTAAATACGCAATAAGTGAAATTTTAGCAATTTAACCATAAAAGCGGACCCATATTAACGCCACCGCCGCATTGGCGGCGTTATTCATATTGTCGAATCGACGAATGCAAACTAAACAAATCGCCGCCGTCGTCGCTGAATGACAAGGTGTGCTAGGGATTCCCCAAATCTATATATAGATTCACGTTTAGCTAACACCAACTGTTTAGGCGCTCCTGCATAGCGCTTGACACACTTCCTGAGAGCGGTGATAGCTAAACGGTGTTACCAGCTAACGCCAAACGCCCGTAACACCGTTTCCTGCATATGGCCCCAGAAGACTTAATTCAACATGCCACATACCTGTCACCGTAGGGTCACGGCTTCTTGTGCACATGTGCAGGTTGCCTTCTCAGTGGTGGCAGCGTTTACCCCGCCTCCCCGAGTGCCGGGTAGTCAGTCGACACGGCGCGGTCAGACCGGAAGGTGAGGCAGACACCGCTTCCTCCCGCCCTGCTCAGGTAGGTGTTCACACACAGGGGCACACACATACACACTGCATATGTACACACGCAAACACAATATATATATATATATATATATATACATATTTACATATATATACATATATATATATATATATATATATATATATATATATATATATATATATATATATATATATATATACCGGACGCGATGGCCGAGTCGGTAGAGCGCAAGCCACCAGTGCGGAAGGTCGGGAGTTCAATTCTCGATTGAGTCAAAACAATGACATACAAAATTGATACTTGTTGCTTTCTAGCCAGGCCGTTTGTTTGTTGTTGTTTTACGTCCTAGCAACATCTAAGGTCATAATCATATCAGGACAGGGACCGACTTGTAACAGTGCACACTCATGGCGACTTTATAGTGCTGCCCCAATCGGAAAGCAGGTCGCCGGTACCATGACCCGATATCCCACTCAGTCACATTATCCTGACACTGAGGTAACCAGTCCTTACCCTATCCTATTAATGTTGAACCCCAAGCTAGGAAGTGACAAGTATCAATTTTAAAGACATTGGTTTGACTCGACCAGGCACCAAACATGACGCGGTGTTAGCGAGCCCAAACTGGTTTTGGCAGGGATTTCTAGGTTAACCGCGAAAACTCAGTACAGACCTTCCACACGCACGCCCGTGCTCTACTGATTAATTCACCTCGCCCGGTCTCTCTAGCCTGGCGCTTGACATGATTAGCATAGGCCAAGGACTAGTTGGCTCGGTGTCAAGATAATGTGACTGAGTGGGATATATGGTCATGGTGATGGCAGCCGGGTCTCCCAGTGGGGCGGTACTATAAAGTCGCCATGAGTGTGTAAAATATTCTGATAGACGGCATAGGGGGGGAATGCAAATGTTCTATTACTGGTCGGTGTACATGACCAGGCGCATGTACGTTTATATATATGGGCTGGTGGTGCCTGAGTGGGATGTAAATAGACATAGTGGTGCTGGCAGGTCTGCGTGTGAGTGCGGTCAGGGCCGACCCCCTCTACTGGTATAGGGATCACCACACTCAAAGGTCAAGGTTGGTGGTGGCCATGGGGCCATACAGCTTGGTGGTGGTGGGCAGACCACTGGTAGCCATGGGGACCATGAATGCTGGATCCCTATTGGTAGGGCCAATAATTCTTGTTTTCCATTGGGGGAAAGGGGTGGAGTGATACTCTACAATGAACCGATGTAACCTTATAAATAATAAACCAGAGGGCTTGACTCTCTCTTCTTCTTTACACTTTATACTCTTCCTTTCTCTTTATCTGTATTGATTTCACTATAGCCTGCCTACAGAGCCACAGATTCGGGCCTTAGCCTTTTTACACACTGTCACAAGTCGGTACTCGTCCTGATATGACCTTAGATGTTGCCAGGATGTAAAACTCAAACAACCAACCAATATATATATACACACATTACATTCCTTGAATAAGCAAAGGGCATTTGAATCGTGGACATTGTCTTCCTTATTCCATGGTTCCTTTCCCTATTCCAATAACGCCAGGCAAGGTAGCAACATACATCAAATTCTGAGTCATTGCATTTTGGTGTGTTTTTTACTCAGCCAGGGTTAGAATCCTTCAACTTGTCAAAATGGTACGTTGACGCTCAACTCATATGGCCATCCTTTCTATATATGTATATATATATATATATATATAAACATATATATATAGAATAATTGTGTGAGACTTACCTGTGGTACAGTTGAACACATAATTGTTGTTTTACCGAGTCCTTAGCCTCGGCTTGTTTTAGTACAGGGAGAGAGGTAGCACGTCCACTGGTTCAATCATTTACCTACTAATTACCGAAATTATGTTCTAAATTATTAGTATTCCCTTTTTTCCTGTTTTCTTGTTTTTCTACCTTCGGCAGACCGAAGTTCCTTGCATTCAACATGGGTAAGGGTGGGCGGGAACTGTAATAAGTAATTACTAATCTCATTTAGTCAATGTAATAATTTCAAAAGTGGATTTAACTAATCACTTTTTCTCTTAGATGGTGAGGCATCATGATCATGTTATATGTTCTGCAGTTAAGTCTGCTCATCCAACTGATACAAGTTGGGAAATTTCCACTTTCTAAGTTAGAATTGGAATTTTCCATTTTAACATCTAAACTCTTCAAAAGTAGGGTTTTTCCCAAGGAAACCCCACACTCAGTAATAATTTCTCCCTTTTTATTAAAGCCATCACTTGTGTGTTAAAGAACTACCCATTGGTAGTTGTATATTGGGCTTAGTTACACCTAGATTAAAGATTCACCCCATACTTGTATTACACGGGTGAAGGACAACGTAGTGTAAATACGGGCGAAAATAGGTTTAGTATGTAACATGAATTAGAAACTGTGGCTCCAGTTTCAAATGGCTACTCAAATAGGTACAGAGTTGGTGAAATGGGCGAGAATGCAAAAAGACAAGATGGCGGCCAGAGAACGCCGTCGATTTCACTTTTAAATTGCATTAAAGTATATGTTTTATTATATTTTCCAACTCAAAAGTAGCGGGTAAACATGAAGACATATCAATCAATCAATCAATGGGTGCCGTCTTCTCGAAGAAGGTTGGCTGCAATGGACCTCCATCTCTTCCTGTCATTTGTTCCTCTCACGCATTCCGCATAGCTCATTGCTGTCCACTCAGTGATGTTGTCCATCCATGTTGTTCTCCTTCTCCCTCTTGGTCGTTTCCCTTCTATCTTCCGTTCCAGTATTCTTCTCTGTGATTCCTGGTGCCGTATCATGTGGCCAAAGTATTTAATTTTTCTGTTTTTGATCGTTTGTATTATCAAAGAATAAATGTTGCTTCTTAGATTGAGAAATTAGGCTCTCATAAAGACTCATTTCATTAGCCCGATTTTTCGACCGTTTTTATATAAGGCTGATCTTCACCTGTGTACTACAAGTACCGGGTGAATCTTTTATCTAAGTTACACCCTGTATGTTCCTTACTTGTCCAAGGAATGTTCATTGTTGATAGTTGTATGTCAGATTTTAAATGTCTGCAGGCCTGGGTATGTCTAGACAGCGAGTAAGGAGTGTATAGATGTGTCTATTACACTCAATCATGGGCACAGCCAATAAGAGTTGATTACCTCATGGTTAGTTACATACTACTACCCTGGCTGGGTAGCTGGCCACAAGTCAAACTGTGTTTAAACACACCCATACAGCTAGTAGTATATATATAATAAATATGTATGTAGCCTGGCCACTGTGTGCCAGTGTAATGCCTTGGAATGTCTATTATATTTATAGTATCAAAGTGAGTTGTACTAAAATGGGGCATTGTGTAACACCCAGCCAACTACTGGACAGTATTCACCCTGCCAATAAGACCTAAATAGGCTTTCCGTATACAATCATACAGGGGGGGGTCGCATAGAGTAAAATCACAACAATATACCTATAAGCCTACTTCTGGTGTTTTCTTGCTCATGACTTTCAAGTTCCATTTCATGGCTTGAGAATTCACAACTAGTATGTGTCTGTTCATATATATACACACAACTCTCTGGGTTTTCCATGGCCGTGACTCACACTCCCATATGGATTATGGGGTTTAATGCCCTGAAGGATTATTAGTGTGCTAGTGTGCATAGTGTCGCATGGCAACTGTGAAAGTACAACGTCTGAACACTTTAACTTCTGGATACTGAATGGTTTATTCCCGTCCAGGGCTCACTGAACCGCCGGCTAAACTTTCCATAACGTCATCTCATTTACATACTCCTTTGTTTCACTCACTGTCTAGAACATTCTGCATCTCATTACCCATGTGTCTGGACGTCTATTATGCATATATCACATCCCCCCCATAAATTATTTTTGAAACATGCAATGTTTTAAAATGACCAGCACCATACATAAATATATCCAGTAAAATGAACGTCACAATAAAGATATGCCTACTTAGCTTAAACACAGGTTCTAGCGAATGTCTGAACGCACTATGGCACTGAAGTCCTCTGAATGTCCGGCATCGTAGCCTCCATATTATATATTGTCAGTAAATACAACACACACACCCAATGCAGCTGAAACACAACTTAATCCTATCATGCACATGTGTTTGTGTGTATACACCCAGCGTGACTGACTCACTACAGGTCTAAGCTGCTCGCTGGCCTAATCACCCGACCTGACCTACTTAGATTAGCCGCACTGTTTACATTGGCAACGACGCTGACCTATTCTGCGTCTGCCCGACTGGTTCGGCCTGCCCCCCCTCAGGCGCCCTTATAATCTGAACCCGATTCCTATACAACATATTACCCGTCTCGTTTAAAATTTGATATTCTTTCCCTGAGATACCCGTACGACCTAAAATTACCCCTTTTTTCCATTCCCCTGCATGATTTTTCTACTTTATTTTGTCCCCAACTTTCATAGGCTTGTGTGGCTTACCACATTTTTTGTCATGAAACACTTTCTGGCTTTGTTGTCTTTTCGCTGTCTGTACTTTCTTCGGATTTTGTGTTTCGGGTATCAACATTTCTTCCGCCATCGGCAACCTCCCTCTCAGCCTTCTGCTCATGAGCAGGTGAGCTGGAGATGCGTTCAAGACGGGCAATGGAGTGTTCCGATAGTTCAACAAAGCCAACTGAAAGTCTGTATTTGTTTTTTCGCACTTCTTCAACATGTCTTTTACCGTTTGCACAAACCTTTCCACCTGGCCATTGCTTCGTGGATACTGTGGACTGGAATACACAGCTTTAAAACCATAGTGTTGTGCAAACTCCCTGTACTCATGGCTCTTAAATTGTGGACCATTTTCCGAAATGACCTGACTAGGAATACTGTGCCTTGCAAAATTATCCTTCAACGCCTCAATGACTGTGACAGAGGACGTATCACCCAACAACGTTACCTCTGGATACTTTGTGTAATAATCCACAGTCATCAGGTGATTTTTATGGTTCAACTCAAACAAATCTGCTCCTACTTTTTCATACGGCTGACAGGCTATCAGGTGATTTATCAATGGCTCATTATGCAAACTTGTGCGGTTGTTTTGGCAAGTGTCACACCGACTGACTTTTTCCTCAATTTGTTGGTTTATGTTAGGCCAAAACATGCAGTCTCGCGCCAGCTGCTTGGATTTTGTCACACCTAAATGTGTTTCCTGCAACGCCTCAATCATTTCACCACGTAGACCCGGAGGAACCACCACCCGATTGCCTTTCATGACCAGATTGTTTTCTAGCATTAACTCCTCTTTGTGTGGGATGTACTGTCTAAGACACGGCGGTGTCTGTATGCATGTAGTGTCCCACCCATCCTCAATGTGCATGATTAACATGGACATGGACACATCTTTTTCATACTCTCTGACAATTTTACTTAACAAACTTGATGATTGCATGTCCACTGCGGCAATGCAGAACGTGTCATCGAACAGGCTACCATGACCTACATTAGCACTATGTGCCCTGGACAACGTGTCTGCAAAAAACATCAAAGAATCCTTCACATGACATAGTTGAATATTGTAGTTTTGCAAATGCATTCGCATTCTCTGCATTTTGGCCGAAAGTTTGTGAATCGGTTTCTGCATTATCGCCACCAACGGCTTGTGGTCCATTTGAATTTGAACGTCCTTGCCAAAGATATAGTCATGAAACCTCTGGCATCCGAAACATATGGCGAGCATTTCTTTTTTGATAGTGGCATAGCCACACTGCACGGAATTAAGCGCACAGGATGTGAGTGCGATTGGCTTGTCATCTTGCATTAACATGGCACCCAGACCTGACTGACAAGCATCTACTTGAATAACAATGGGTTTCTTGACATTTTAATATGATGAACTTGTGCACATACCCAACCATGCCCAGGAACCTTTGGACCCCTTGTTTGTCACGTGGCTCTGGCATGTCTACTATTGCTTGTATTCTGTCTGGATCAGGCTTCACACCCTGTTGGGTAAGTTGATGACCTACATACTTTACTGTTGTTTTGCATAACAGAGATTTTGTCTCGTTTAGTTTGAGATTTACCGACCTAGCTCGGTCCAACACAGCCTTGAGCCTCTCGTTGTGTTCCTCAACCGTTGACCCATATACCAGAATGTCATCTGTGACTATCCCGATACCGGGTAGATCGCCCATGACACGGTGCATTTCCTGAATAAAAATGTCACCGGCTGTTTTGATACCAAAAGGCAGGCGGGTGTACCTGTACCGGCCCCACGGAGTGTTAAACGTGCACAGATGCGAACTTTCTTCATCTAACTCTATTTGCCTATACCCTGTCATTGCATCCAAAACTGAAAAATATTTCACATCTGCCGTCTTGGCAATAATTTTGTCAATTGTTTTGGTAGGGAAAGGCCCTCTCTTTATCGCTCTGTTCAACTTAGTCGGATCCAGACAAATCCTTATCTTATTCGGTTCTTTTACGATAGTTATGGCATTAACCCACTCGGTAGGTTCATCCTGCTCAACTATTACACCTAACTCTACCATGCGATCAAGTTCACTACATACTTTACTTTGAATAGCAAATGGGATCCTTCTAGGTGGATCTATAACAGGTTGTACAGATTTATTAACATGAATGACAGCATTTGAAACACATCTCTGTATTCGCTTACCAGCTGTTCAGCCCGGGTGCTGGGACTGTCGTTCAGCTTGGAAATGTTTGTCGGCACGGCAGAATGCACCTCGTCAACCCGTGCCAGCAGGTTCAATGTCACACAAGCCTGTTTTCCCAAAATAGGCTGACAGTTCCGCACCACTTGGAACCTGAAGTTTCTACCGTTCACATCAACCGACGCCTCCCCGTCAGGAGTGATCCGATGTCCTCTGAACGTCACCAATGAACACCTGGTGTTCATCAGCTGCCCCGGAGCCACTCTGTCGAAGACGTTCCTCGGAAGCACGTTTGCCTCCGACCCGTTGTCGAGCTTGAACTTGACAGGGCAACCGTTCACTCTGACAGTCGCGTACCACAGCTTGGCATTCTGCTCGGCATCCTGCTCGGCACCGGATCCAGGTCTTGCTCAGCATTGTGAGGGTCGGGCTCTTCGACGGCTAACTCATTGACACTGCCCAATCTGCTCCGGCAGACCTTACTGAAGTGCCCAATCTTCTTGCAGGCTATGCAAGCTTTGCCTTTCACTGGGCAGACTCCCCGGCGGTGTTCGTACCCACAGTTCTGTCAGCGGATCTTGAACTCTCCTGCACCGGCACTGCCAGCATTCCAAGATGGCGGTTTCCAAGATGGCGTTGCCGATGACCGGACCGCCGGTGCACCGGTACACGCAGTAGCATAGTTCCTAAGAAAATCAATATCCTTACTCTCAACATCTGATTTGGTGTCCTCCAACAGATCCGAACTGAATTCATTCATTTCACACATACTCACACAATTCTCCAAAGTTAACTCAGCAGTTTGCAGCAGTTTGCTTTGCAAATTAAAGTTCCTTACACCAGCCACTAGCCGATCGTGCAACAGCGACTCCTCCACTCTTCCATATTCGCAATCCTTTACCTTGTCTCGCAACGCCGTGATGTACGTGGCCATAGTTTCTGTAGCTTGATTATGCGAATTAAACTTGTACCTTGTTATTATCAACTGCACTTGCCTACACAATATGTCTGGAATGCCTCTGTGAGTGGTCCGATCCTGTCTCGGTCAGCGAGCATGATGAACATAATGGCAAAGACTTTTTGCGCTTCCTTGCCAGCGACGTGAAGGAAGATGCAGCATTGCACTCGTTCCGCCTTCAATATGACACCTACAGCAATGGCGTATATGTCATATGCTCTGATCCATGTTTTCCAGTTCGATCTCGCGTTGTTGCTGAGGACAAGCTGACCAGGCGGCCGCAAACCCTGCAGTGTATTAACGGGTGGCATTCTTCCTCATCTGACACCATGTGAAAGTACAACGTCTGAACACTTTAACTTCTGGATACTGAATGGTTTATTCCCGTCCAGGGCTCACTGAACCGCCGGCTAAACTTTCCATGACGTCATCTCATTTACATACTCCTTTGTTTCACTCACTGTCTAGAACATCCTGCATCTCATTAACATATATTACCCACGTGTCTGGACGTCTATTACGCATATATCACAGCAACTATGTCCATATAACAATGAACTGGTTGTTCATGGTGTCATAGATGAGCTTTGCAATCCATTTACTACAGCTCTCTGTCTGGGGTTTTCATGCCCATGACTCCCACTCCCATATGGATTATGGGGTTTAATGCCCTGAAGGGCTATTAATGTGGTAGTGTGCATAGTGCTGCATGGCAACTATGTCCGTATGACAATGAACTGGTTGTTCATGGTGTCTTAGACAAGCTTTGCAATCCGTCTGATTAGCGCTCTCTGAATAGTATCACCACTGGTTAGTGTGATAGTGCGCACAGTGCTACATGGTATCTAGGATCATATTGTAAAATATTCTGATATTCGGCTTATGGGGGAATGCAAATGTTCTATTGCGGATCGGTGTACGGGACCAGGGGCATGTATATATATATATATATATATATATGTATGGGTTAGTGGTGCGTGAGTGGGATGTAAATAGACATAGTGGTGCTGGCAGGTCTGGGTGTGATTGCCCTCAAGGCCTACCCCCTCTGCTGGGATAGGGATCACCACACTCAAAAGGTCAAGGTTGGTGGTCAAGGTTGGGGAGCCATACAGCTTGTGGTGGTGGGCAGACCACTGGCATCTATGGGGACCAGGAATGCTGGATCCCTATTGGTAGGGCCAAGAATGCTTGTTTTCCATTGGGGAAAAGGGGTGGGGTGATACTCTACAATGAACCGATGTCACTATATAAGCAATAAACCAGAGGTCTCTTCTTCCTTACACTTTATGCTTTTCCTTTCTCCTGTCTGTATTGTTTTCACCATAGCCTGCCTACACAGCCACATATTCGAGCATTAGACTCTACAAATTGGTGACCATGACGGGTATTGACATACAGTCTTGATTTAACAAGTAGAAACTTTTTGGCCGATGCTTGTTTGGTGCATTGTGTAGGTAGTGTTTTTTCTGCTATTTTTGGGGCTTTGAAAGGTCTCCAGAATTTGGTTTGTCGATGTTTATTTCCGACAATATCACTATTTTAGAAGGTCCGCTAGACTTTATTGAAGGTATATCTGTAACATGCCGTCATTGAAGCCTCACGTTGCTACTAAAATATATTATTTTACGGGACTACTTTCGGCTTTTCTTTAATCTTGACACAGAGGGGGGAGCATAGTAATTACCCTATGTCGTTTTTTTACTATTTCTTCTACCTTACAGACATATCTAATACTTGGATTCAATTCTGCTAAATCTTTTCTACCACCGCATACAACAGCAGCTTGAAGATGCTGATCACACGCACAAAGGAGGAATTGCTGCATGAGGAGTTTCAACATTGGTTTCAAGGTCAGTGTACATGGGAAATTATTCTGCTGAAACGATGGCGGTGGAAGCATGGTCTAAATTTATGGCGCTTAGGTTAGATATTCTTAAAGAAGAACAGGAGGAGCATTTATCTGATATTAGGGACAGGACATAATTACGGGAGGATAGAGAAGAATGTAGGGAGGCACCTGAATTATTACAGGTTGAGCACAAGCAGAGATAGGTACGAAATAGATCATTAAAAGCATACAGCAAGTCTGTTCCCTTACTAGATGGGTCAGACAGAGGGGTGTTACGTAATTGAATTGACTTGATCGAACGTATCGGGACTCTTGCAGATGCTTCAGACCTAGACATTATTCGCTTTGCTTTGTCAAATGCAACAGGAATGTTGCATGAGATTCTTTTCCCCGCTTTTCAGCATGAAAATGCTAGGTCCTGGAAAGAAATTAAGGAAGTGATAGCGTCTACTCTTTTGACAGCGGATGAACATAGTCATTTAAAGGGGGCAGTGATGGCTATGAAGCAAAAAGAAGGGGAAACAGAAGCTGCATACTGTCAGCAGTTTAAGACTGCTGCAGCTAAAGGTTAGGATCTTCCAACTGCAGTTTTTCGTACTGATACCTTTGAGATACTCCTTTCGAGATTTCTTGACTCCTTACTTGATGATAATACCATGTGGTAAGTAGAAACAAACCGACCAAAAACTCTTGAAGAAGCCTTCAAAGTGTCTATTCTCAGTGATAGGTCTGTTAATAGGCAGCAGAGACATGCTAAATCACGTCTTGGTAATTTAGCTATTTGTGAGCAAATGGATAGTCTAAATGGTACTTCTTCAGATTTTTCCAAGTCTTTCTCTTCTCACAGAGGTTCTAAATCCTCTGGTTCAGATAGTCAGGTCCTGAAGACTATTCAAGGTGAGATAAAGTCTGTTAGGAAGTGCATAGGTAACTTGTCGTTAAGCAGTGGTGTTTCTGAGCATTCACCGATTCACGGTGTGAACGCTGTGACACCTTTTCGTGTCAGTTCTTACAACCAAGGTGTACATGGTGGATTGCCACATGTGTGAAAGTACAACGTCTGAACACTTTGACTTCTGGATACTGAATGGTTTATTCACGGCCTATGGCCCGTTTGACGCGCCGGCTAAACTTTCCATGACGTCATCTCATTAGCATATACCTCTGCATCTCGTTAACATATATTAGCCACACACCTATACGTCTATTACACATATATCACATCCCCCCCTCAAAGTATTTCTGAAACATGAAATGTTTCAAAATAACCATGACGAAACACAACATAATATTCACACGAATACACAATAAAATATATGCATACTTATCTTAAACACAAGGCCTTGCAAATGTCTGAGCGCTCAATGCACTGAAGTCCGTAACTGTCCGGCCGTAATGCCTGACGTCATGAAGGGTCCATCACATATCATATAACAACGAACATAGCTGAAAATATAACTTAATCCTACATGCACATGTTCTACGTGTACACACTCAATCTACACTGACCTCCCACAGGTCTAACCTGCTCGCCGGCCTTATCAGCCGACCTGACCTACTTAGATTAGCCGCACTGTTTACATTCGGCACTGACGCTGACCCAGTTTGCGTCTGCCCGACCAGTTCGGGTCGCCCCCCCACAGGCGCCCTGATAATCTGCACCCGGTTACGATATAATATTTTACCTGACTCGTTCAAAATTTGATACTCTCTCCCAGAAACACCAGTCCGTCCCAAAATAACCCCTTTTTTCCATTCCCCAGCATGATTTTTGTACTTTATCTTATCTCTGACTTTCATAGGTTTGTGCGGCTTACCACACCTCCGGTCATGAAACGCTTTCTGACTTCGCTGCCGTTTTGCTGTCTGGCTTCTCTTTGGATTTTGCGATTCGGGCACCAAAATTTCCTCCGCCATCGGCAACCTGCCCCTCAACCTTCTTTCTGCTCATGAGCAGCTGAGCCGGAGATGCATTCAGGACGGGTAACGGAGTGTTACGATAGTTTAGCAAAGCTAACTGAAAATCAGACCCAGTCTTCTCGCACTTCTTTAACATGTCCTTGACTGTTTGCACAAACCGTTCTACCTGCCCAATGCTACGAGGATACTGTGGACTGGAATACACGGCCTTAAACCCATAGTACAGCGCAAACTCCCTATACTCATGGCTCTTAAACTGTGGACAATTGTCCGAAATGACCTGACTAGGAATACTGTGTCTTGCAAAATTATCCTTCAATGCGTCAATAACAGTGACAGATGACGTATCGCCCAACAGCATCACCTCTGGATACTTTGTGTAGTAATCTACAGTTATCAGGTAATTCTTATGATTTAACTCCAACAAATCGGCACAAACTTTTTCATATGGTTGACAGGCGATCGGGTGATTCATCAACGGCTCGTTATCCAAATTTGTTGGGTTGTTTTGGCAAGTGTCACACCGACTGACCTTATCTTCAATTTGCTTATTCATATTCGGCCAAAACATACAGTCCCGCGCCAACTGCTTGGATTTTGTCACACCAAGGTGTGTCTCATTTAATGCCTCTATCATGTCACCACGAAGACCCGGAGGAACCACCACCAGATTGCCGTTCATTACAAGATTATTTTCTATCGTTAACTCGTGTTTGTATGGGATGTATTGTCTCAGACACGGTGGTGTCTGTATGCATGTAGTGTCCCACCCATCTTCAATGTGTGAGATCAACATGGACATGGATACATCTTTCTCATACTCATTGACAATCTTACTCAACAAACTCGACGACTGCATGTCCACTGCGGCAATGCAGAACATGTCATCGAACCGGCTATCATGACCTACTTTGACGCTATGCGCCCTGGACAACGTGAGGATAGATTCTAACAAATTAATAGAATAAGGTGAGTATGTCTATATAAATTTAGAAAAGAGGGTGTAATATTTTCTGGGAATTACTAGCAAATATTTAGAACTTTTAATAGACTTCTAGCTCACATTTTGCTCTTATAGAGCGAAAATTTGGATGAACAATAACATAGTTTTGTTATCTGAACTTAGTATTGGGGCAGGGTTTTACTCTTTCAAAATTCCAGATGTTGAAGAGCGGGTTTTCCTACCCAGCCCTTCGGCACAATTTTCGCACGGTGGCGGAATTTGCGTCCCGCCCCATCTCGCGAATGTTAATAACCACAATTTTTCTTGGATAGTATGGGTAACTACGCATATGTACAATATATTACATTATGTCATTTTAATTCAGTGCAAACATGAGTAATTTATTAGAAAGTGTGTTGCACTTTTATAATTTTGTGTGAAAATATAAATGCACGAATTTCGCTTGTGGTGTAAGATTCATTTTAAATGGAAATGGTTGCACAAGTGCACATTTGGAATAATGGTCTAATGTTACTTGTTATATTTTACCCTTGGCCTGATATCGATGGGTGAGGTTTTGGATGGATGGTATCATTTGTTTTTAATGAACTAAGGGTTTAATTTCGTGGGTAATTTAGAACATAAATTTTAACGATTTTTCATGACTTAAATAATTTGGAATATGGTATTAATAATAAGAATTCCTCATCCCCACCAGGCCTAGAGTTGTTCATATTTTTATGAATATTTTTATGAGTATATTATTATTTTTATTATATTTTTAGTAATCCCAATTACAAATGGCCTGTTAATGATTAAATTTTCTACAACCTAACTGTTACCCTCAGAGAGAATTTATGACTAACTAGATTTAAATTTTAATGGAAAGGTTTATTAACTAAGTTAGTGATTACAAAATGTTGTAGCTGATCCTCTGTTATAATTATTTATACGATATTTAGATGCAAGGTGTGAAAAAATCGATATAGTTGTTTTGATCCCAAATAATATAATTAATTTGCGCCCTCCCGAAACTCCCCGAATATATATGTGCCCCAAACGATACCCGTTGTGGTGCCCTGGAGAGAGAGATGGAGATGGCTGGGTTTGCGAGGGTACGTCTTCCAGGTCCAACGCTTGCCGCGCCTTGGTTGCTGGGGGTGGGCGTGGTCCTGGAATGCGCCTGCTGCTCCCCCGCGAAACCCGCGCACGACTGTTGGTGGTAGCCGTGGCTCCCAGGGACGGTGTAATGTTGTGAAAAATGCGTATGGAAGTGAAAGGGAAGAGATAATATTATTACATGAGGAAATGATTAACAGAGAATCAGACTACTTGGAATTAATTTTCTACGAATAGGATTGAGAATTTGGAATAATTATTATCTTATTGTCATAACACCCAATTTAGAATATTTACTGAAATAGTTATTTAGGGTTATTTATGAATTAATTAAAAATTATAGGCCAAGCCTATGTACTGGATACATAAACTTGTATGCATTAATATATTGTATGGGTTACATATTATACTATATTGCCATGAGTAATGATATCATGTCCCAAGACTTGCTAAATAAATTTAAGGAGAAAAATGTGCAAGAGTGCTGGGACCTGTTTCAAAATGTGTTATCAGGTGCTATCAAAAGGCACGTACCACTAAGAAAATTCACAACCAGGAAACAACCTCCTTGGTACTCCAGGGATATTAGCACTGCCAGAAAATTGAAAAACAAAGCATGGAATGTCTACTTCAATAATAAGACATTGGAAAATTAGGTAAAAATACACTATCACCAGGAATGCCACAAATGACATTGTCAGTGGACACGAAGAGACTTTTGAGGACAAAATTGTCCAAGACATTAAAAATAACCTAAACAATTTCTGGAGTTATGCTTCACATAAATAAAAAAATGGCAATGGCATACCAGCTCTAGCCAATAGTGATGACGAACTAATCGTAGACGATGAAGGCAAAGCTGAACTACTCAATGAGTTCTTCGTCAGTGTGTTTACTAATGAAAATACGAATAATATCCCACCCTCTCCAGATTCAGGAGTTACAGAATTCATCAGTGAAGTTGACATAACAGACGATAAAGTTGACAAATTAATTGAAAAACTAAATGTCTCCAAGGCACCTGGGCCAGATGGGATCCATGCAAAAATCATCAAAGAGTGTTCTCAGCAAATTGGACCTATTTTGACATCTCTATTCCGTAAAACCATATTTGAAAGGAAAATACCCAAACAATGGAAAGATGCTGAGGTAAAACCCCTGCATAAAAAGGGACCAAAACGCCTGGCCTCAAATTACAGACCTGTGAGTTTAACCTCCCTATGCTGTAAAATGCTAGAAGGAATAATCTGAGATTGTGTCGTAGAACACTTGGAAAAACTAGGATTGATATCTTCGGACCAACACGGATTCACTGGAGGAAAATCTTGCCTGTCACAACTACTAGAAGTGATGGAAATTTGGACTGACTGGCTGGATCATGGCCTGGCATGGGACAACGTCTATCTGGACTTCTCCAAAGCCTTTGATAGTGTGCCCCACAAAAGACTATTAAACAAAGTCAAAGCTCTGGGAATATCCGGATCAATTTCTGAATGGATACAGGACTTCCTGTCTGAGAGAAAGCAAAGGGTAGTTGAAGGTAATACAAAATCTTCCTTTAAGAATGTCACCTCAGGAATACCTCAGGGAACTGTGCTGGGACCAATATTATTTATAATATTTATAATATTTATCTCATCAAACTCATCAAACCTAAAAATATTTGCGGATGACACAAAGGTCTTTCGAGCAATAAAAGAAGTAAGAGATAAAAATCTCTTGCAAGAGGATATTCTGAAACTCGCACAATGGTCCGAGAAATGGCAATTGCCCTTCAATGAAAAGAAGTGCAAAATTATTCATTACGGGAAAAATAATCCTCATTATGCCTATATTATGCAGAACACTGTCCTGCAACAAGATAGCTATGAAAAGGACTTGGGTGTAACCTTCGACTCCCAACTCTCCTTTCAGAAACACATGAGGACTATCATCTCAAATGCTAACCAGAGAGTAGGAATAATTAAAAGAACCTTCCATCGCCTCAACAAGAACACTTTTCTCATTCTATTTAAGGCTCTTGTTAGGCCAATTTTGGAATACTGTCCACAAATTTGGAGCCCAATTTTTCGGAAAGATATTCTGGAGATCGAAAAGGTTCAGAGACGTGCAACTTAACTAGTTGCAGTTATAAAGGACTTACCCTATGAACAAAGGCTCAGGAAATTGAAACTTCCTACCCTTTCCTACAGAAGGAAAAGAAGTGACATAATTGAAGTATTTAAAATTATGAAAGGTTTTGATAAAATAGATATGAACCAATTTTTCACCTTGAATAAAAGAGAAGGCAGCCGGGGCCATACTCTCAAACTAGTAAAACCCAGAGCCGTTTCAAAATTAAGGCAACACAGTTTCTCAAACAGGATCATAAATATATGGAATAGTCTCCCACAAAATGTTATTGATGCCGGCTCAATAAATTCATTCAAGAACAGATTAGAAAATGCATGGGCTGATGATCCAGGGAAATTTGACCACTTATTCACCACATGCTACTAATTTATTCCTTGTGTTGGTAATTACTTGCACTCAAGCAAAAATGAGAGACAAATAAGTGTTCACACTTCCTGTCTACCAATCGCTATATCGCTATATCGTGTCTGCGTGCGGAGCTTGGCTGCAGAACGAAGGCACACTGCCACTGAGTTTGCCGTACGCGCCGTGCAAAACGTTTATTTTATTCAAAATTAATAGAAATTCAGAACCCTAACCTTATAAATTCGACATAATCTATTCGTTGAATATGTTTTCTATATGTGTACCGAGCTGTTTGTCTGTAGGTTGTGTGGTTTTAGAGCTATTTCACTTTTTCTGTATGAAGATTGCTCACGGCCATTGACAATCCATTTAGTTTGCCGGTACGCACAGTGCAAAACGTTGATTTTATTCAAAATTAATAGAAATACAGAACCCTAACCGTATAAATTTAATATAATCTATTCGTTGAAGATGTTTTCTATATGTGTACCAAGCGGTTTGTCTCTGGGTGGTGTGGTTTTCGAGATATTTCACTTTTTCTGTATGGATATAATTCAAGATTGCTCACGGCCATTGACAATGCATTAAGTTTGCCGCTACGCGCAGTGCCAAACGTCTATTTTATCACCCAACCCGCAGTCATACGGCTTTCTGACTCTACGTATAAATGGTCAAGGAGTGACTCGATGTCTTTTTATCGGAACGACTGACTCCATAGTATGTCACTATTTTTATGTGGCTCACTCTACCAAAGGGCAAGCTGTGCTCGATTTCCATAAATGTCTGTTGTTCTTGGCGGAAGGGTCACCGAGTTGGTCTTTATGTAGACTGAGCCTGCAATAGCCACAGAATACTCTAAGTTGGCCCTGGGAGGGTGGCTGAGCCTACGCATTGGTGTAGTTGCCACAATACACAATTTATATTGGACGCAATAAAATCCCGAAATATTTTGTCCCTGGAAATATACGAATAGACTTCTCTTCTATTGCACCTTATTATGGCTGAAAAATAGTCAGGGGTTTCCTCCCCTGTTTTATTACGGTTTGTTAAGCTTTGTTTTGGTTCGGATGTATTTATTGGTCCCTTCCATAGGCACTAGGTGGTGCCATCATTAATTTTCAGGGTTCTAACCTAATATCTCCAGGTGGCAGCACCGGACAGACAGAGGTCAGTCGGTCGTCTTCTTTTCTAGTTGCGAATCTTCCCGCCCGATGGCACCATCTGCGCGACTGATACTTCATGTCCTTACCGCTAGGAGTCTCACCCGTGTCTCACTGATTGACAGTGTTTGACCACGCCACACCACACCACTCTCACACTACACTCACACTCACACCTGCTCACACTCTTCTATATATCTCTCATCCGCACACCTTCTCTCCCCAACGGTCAAGAATGTCTTCCCGAAGTGTTCTCGACACTAAACGTGTGAGTATTTGACTTATATCCATCTATTTTGGTATCCTTTTATTTCGGGTTTCTGTTAGGTTTAGGATTTAGGGTTTATTATTTCTTTTCCCGTCTATTATTGCCTGTGAAATTAATTCTGAATCTTCTGTCGATTTAAATATGTCGATTTATATATGTAGATTTATCTATGTAGATTTACAATCATTTATTTAGGTTTGTTCTTGTTTTGTTTTGCAGACTGTGGTTTCCACCACAGCCGGGCAGCGGGCTATTCTGCAGCACTTTTTCGACGAAGGCTTGGTCAGTACCTCCAAGCCGTTCGAGCCGGAGTTGCTGCGCGCTGCAGAGGCCGCCAATATGTCATTGCGCGCAGTCAAGGTTCGGATAAATTAGTCATCCCCCCACCCCCCTCTTGTGCAATTTAACTACAGTGGCTCGGGTAGGAGGGTAGGGTAGGAGCGTGTGTGATTACGGTGATTAGGGTCAATAGGTCAATTGTTTAAAGCCACCGAGAAGTAATGTGATACCAAACGGTTCACATCATACACCCCTGAACAAACTGCTAACCGCCAACCGCCACCAAGTGACCTCACATTCTCAACTCTTAGTTTTACCGATTGATCTTAGCTATACTGCGAGAACTGGAATATTTTTTTATAAAAGAACCAGAGAAAATGCTTGTAAATTAAATGGAGAATCAATATGAAACTTTTACCTGGGTCCTGACATTACTTTGAACCAAATACAAGTCTTAAACATATTTTGCCCATTTTCGCATTTCTCCCTCTAGGTGCATATCAGCAACATGAGATGGACTGCCCAGGAGCGGGCCTTTCCGGCCGCTTCCGCGTCTGCTGTCACGGACCCAGAAAGCATGCGTCAGAAGGTCTGGCTGTCCGTGCAGCAGTCGAAGCGCACAATGGGTTTCGACCTCTACAAGCGCTCCACCCACTCCGGTAAGTTCTTTAGATTTCCTCTCAATGTTAAACTTGACTCGATGTCTTTTTATCTGTTATCAGTTTTCAAGTTAGCGGACCTACATTTCACTGTTATTATTTACCACATATTACGTATGTAATGTTAAAGTTGCTTTTTTGGCGATTTCAACTAAACACTTTGTATGCCTATTTTGGTGCACACTTGAATATCATTTTAGTATCATAGCTTTCACAACGACCTTAAATGTTGCTCATACGTAAAAAAAACTACAAACAATAATTAATTGAATTTAATTCTTAATTCTTAACTCTTCAGCCCCAGGCAGTTTCACTGAAAAGCAGACTGCTTGGTTGGAGGGGTGGAGGTCGCTTCTGCCCACTGAGCGCGAAGCTTATCAAGACAATGCCCGGCAACTTGCTCAGTTGAACCCCGACGAGATGACCCGCGAGGAGCGTGTTGGCGCGGTTAATATATCTTACCACCGTCTGTGCAAGGAGGTATATTAGTGGATCATAATACATCTACCTAAAGTGGACCCCGATATGTAATGATGATATCCTTTCAGCCTTGTTTTATGTCAATTTATTGAACTTTTTTGCCTCGTTTATAATTCGCTTTTACCTTATTATTCCATAATGTCTGTTCCTTGTGTCTGTTATATATTGATATTTTGTTCTAGCTTCGTTTTCTAGCTTCGTTTAGAATTGCCATTTACCTTGTTAAGGTTTACTTTGTGTGGTTTGATTTGTGGGGTTTACTTTGATCCAGGCACGCTTGCTGTACTACCTCAACACAGACGGTGAGGTGGACATGTTGCTATTCATGAAGTCGAAGCGGGGCAACGTGGGCATCTGCTCCGGCACTGCCCCTGATTTCTTGGACCAAAACTGGTCCATCTTCAGGGACTGGTTCCTTTGCAATGATGGTAAGTTTTTGCCGAATGCCACTTCTTTGTTTTTCTCACTAGCAAACATGTCGATATTCTAGCCTCTGTAACTGGGACTGGTTCCTTTGCAACGATGGTAAGTTTTTGCTGAATGCCACTTCTTTGTTTTTCTCACTAGCAAACATGTCGATATTCTAACCTCTGTAACACCTGTGCTGTTCTACCTACCTGCTTATCTTTTTCATTATTTCGTTCATCCAACTGCATTCTGCATTTTTTTAAAACCAGAGCGGGATGGCACCGTGCCCGTCATGGCATCCTCCTCTTCTGCTGCCCCTGCTGCTGCCCCTGTTGCTACCTCCGCTGCTGCCTCTGCTCCTGCCCCTGCTTCTGCTCCCGCCCCACCCATGAGCGCCAAGGAATGGATGCGCGTCACATATCTGAACAAACTGCAGGATGCTCTGGGTACAATATAAAACTTGATAATCTTTATGATTTTAAATCCCTTTTTCTTTTTTAATTACAGTAGTTCACTTTGTAGCACGACTACCTTCACCACCCACTGACAAAATATATATATGATGTTCACTTACTCACCTTGTAATTTCTTGTTTTCAGAAGTCTTTCTTGGTGGACGTACCGCAGGCTTCAATGTGGGAAGGGTCCTGCCGGAAGCCCTTGCTAAATTAGGGGCAGTCATGGTGGGTCTTCCTGGTCCAATTGTCAACCTCAATGCCCTACGTAAGGAGTACTTCCTCGCCATCATGGCAGCTGACATTTCGATCGTGAAGGCTCCTGTGAGTGCTCCTGTTGAGGTCTGTGTTGAGATTCCCCACCGACCTGTCCAGGTATCTCCCACAATTCCATGCACGTCAAGCTGTACCGATCGTGCAGCTGCAGTTCCCCCCCAGCCAACTGTAGCTGCGCCCTTGGTGGAGTCTGACAGCACTTGGGAAATGGCTGTTGTACCCATAGCCATTGAGAATGAGGATGGCGTGTTACTTGGTTGTAGTCAACCATCGTCCTCCTTGGCTATGAGCCCAACTGAGGTTTGTGTCATATCTCCTCCAACAACCATCAGAAAGGCCTTCAAACAAGTATCCCTGCTTGACTTTATGCGGTCGGCAAGCGGAAGTAAGGGGCACAAGCGCGGCGCTCGCCCATGAATTGTAAAATATTGTGTATTTTAACTGTATATATTTAATAATTTTGTAAATATATATAAGTTTGTATATTTATATATCAACTGTATATCTTTAAGAATTTTGGTATATATATATATAATATTTGTAGATTTGTATATTGTGTATATTTGTATTCTAACTGTATATATTTCTTTATATTTCATAATTTAGTATATATATTGTTACAGGTATATAAAATAAAAATAAGGTATTTGGGCTACTCCTTGTTTGCATTTTCTCTTATAAAAAATACACCATCCCGATGATACACAATAAATGTGAATATCCATCCCCTTCGATACAAAACGTGTTTGGAATTTCTATTTAAATGCATTGCCAATGGCCGTCTAAGCCCACTAGTACCGACACACCACCAAGTGTCCGCTAAAGTAACTACGCCAAATGTCCCCCATGGATGTGTAAGCCCACTAGTACCGACACGCCACCAAGTGTCCGCTAAAGTAAATATGCCAAATGTCCCGCTTTGCTATAGTTTACTAAGAAATACTTATGGGGAGATGATTACTTATCGTCAGTTATAAATTTTTGTTTGGTGGGATATTATTTTTAAGGGCCCACTTAAGACTGACAATGTACATATCTCCTATATATATGTTTTGCGCGAGCTGTATTTAATATTTTATATATTTGCATCGGACGATTACTGTAGTTAAGACTGACAAAATTTACATGTCAGTTAGTTTACTGTGGGGGAGGATGGGGGGGGGGCGATTAGTGTAATTGAGATTCACAAACTTTTCATGTCAGATATTTGTGTCAGATATTTTACCGGGGGAGTGGTGAGTAAAAACTGTTATCATATAATGCCATATGGGCAAAGGCCTATTGTAATAATGACTAAACAAATAATACAATATTAAGCAAGCATATTGGCTTAGTACATAATCTGGCTTCCCTTGTGCAAAGGTGCACTAGCTAACTAAGAAATACACTCAGAGACCAAAATCTCATATACAATTGATTTTTAATTTACAGCAATTACTATATACAATTCATATTTACAACAATTACTATGTACAATTCAAATTTACACAATTCATATTTACACAATTCATATATACACATTTATAATTTACATTTAATTTAACACATATAATTACACATTTATAATTTACTTCAGTAAATAACTTTACATTACAACAAAATACATACAAATGGTCACTTCATCACTTCACAAATGCTCAGTTTCTTGCTCGACAAGCAGTAGAAGGTGAGCATTAGACGGTCAGGGGTAGACCATCTACCACCAGCATTTGAGTAGATCGTCTACTCCTGACCAGCTAATGCTTACCATCTACTGCTAAAACAAACATTACAACAAAATACATACAAATGCTCAGTTACACATGCTCAGTGTCTTGCTCGACAAGCAGTAGAAGGTGAGCATTAGACGGTCAGGGGTAGACCATCTACCACCAGCATTAGAGTAGATCGTCTACTCCTGACCATCTAATGCTTACCATCTACTGCTAAAACAAACATTACAACAAAATACATACAAATGCTCAGTTACACATGCTCAGTGTCTTGCTCGACGAGCAGTAGAAGGTGAGCATTAGACGGTCAGGAGTAGACCATCTACCACCAGCATTAGAGTAGATCGTCTACTCCTGACCATCTAATGCTCACCATCTACTGCTAAAACAAACATTACAACAAAATACATACAAATGGTCAGTTACACATGCTCAGTGTCTTGCTCGACGAGCAGTAGAAAGTGAGCATTAGACGGTCAGGAGTAGACCATCTACCACCTGCATTAGAGTAGACCGTCTCCTCGTGACCATCTAATGCTCACCATCTACTGCTAAAACTAACATTACAACAAAATACATACAAATGGTCACTTCATCACTTCACAAATGCTCAGTGTCTTGCTCGACGAGCAGTAGAAGGTGAGCATTAGACGGTCAGGAGTAGACCATCAACCACCTGCATTAGAGTAGACCATCTACTCCTGACCATCTAATGCTCACCATCTACTGCTAAAACAAGCATTACAACAAAATACATACAAATGGTCACTTCATCACTTCACAAATGCTCAGTGTCTTGCTCAACGAGCAGTAGAAGGTGAGCATTAGACGGCTGTGGCCGAAGTCGGCAGGCAACATTGTATAGAACCTTCAGCTCCCGTCCACCAGCCTGCTCGGTTACTTTCTTTAGGACAGAGACTGGATATCCCATTCTACAAAAAAAAAAACATAAGTGCAAACATTTGGAACCGCCTAACGTTTAAAGAGCTGTTTCATTAATTGTTATAATAAGGACAAGAGACAACCAATAAGTTGTTTTTAACGACGGTAGGATACGCTAACCATGTTCCATAGCATGTTCTATGGTGAGAACTGGCAATAAAAGCTCAGACCTTTTCCCTTTGTTTCAGTATAATTACAGGACCAAAAATTATCTTAACTTTCTTACTACTAGACCAATATGCCTTATTAAATGAATAAAAAATCAATACTTTCTTAAGACTAGACCAATATGTTTGATCTTTGGGTTATTTAAAAGCATTTGTTTGCCTCTTTACAATGGTATGAGTTTCATTTCTATGCGGCAATCTACAAACTAAAGCAATAAAAGCTAAGACCTACTTTTCTCCAGCTGTCATGTTTATTAAGTGGTAGGGATGGTCGTGGACACAGACAGAGCCGAAAACGCCGCTAACATCAAGGCCACGGTTGATGAACACGCCATAACCCCCGGCTCGGAAATCATGACACATCTGTTAACATGAAAAACAAGGAAAGTCACACCTAGTTGCTGTGACATGGCTGTTAGTATTGCTTTTGCTGGCACCAACACAGTAGTATGAGCGATTGTGCCAGTTAAGGTAATTGTAATTATCATACTTATAGTGTACTTATAATAGTGGCCAAGAGCAGAGTGCTGCTAACATGAAAAACAAAGTATCCGGAAATTCCGGCCTGGTTGACGTGACTAACATTAAACTATGCAGTATGCGAGATTGTTACCATTAACATTTTCCGGCTGTTCAGCATCTCTTAGATAAGGGTTGACATCTTCCGGAGGAATGAAGAATTTTGTCCCTTGCTGTGGTGGATAGAAGCTGGGACCTGCCATACTTTTCCGCACCAATCGGAAATTACCATCGAGACTCAATACCAGTGGTAGTTCATCTTTGGTATGTTCACAGATGGGACATTTGCTGCCATCTGGGAAGTCCAGCAACAGATCACTAGAGCGATGGACATCATAGACAAACTGTCTGTGCTGTGGAGCACATTGCAGGAGAGCGCAATATAGTGCAAACTGTTAAGAAAGCAAAATGCATCGGCTTGCACTAGGGAGTGACAGAAAGTACTATAACAGAATATTAATCTAGAGGTTTCACCGGCACACAATAGAGGTTTTTGGTTAATTATCTGTGCTGTGGACCACATTGCAGGATAGCGCGATATAGCGCAAAATGTTAATGCATTGGCTTGACATAAAGTACTATAAAAAAATATGTATTGGTGCAATTGGGAAAGATTTCGGGATCTGCCTGTGCAAGTATGTGTCGCACGCATACTGTTAGGTTAGCATTGACAGAGGTCTTCTACAGTTATGTTAATCACCCTATTTACACTTATAATTCTATAATTCACGGGCATACGACATAGGTTTTTTGTTAACTCGGTTATTAATAACCAGTGTCATGACCATTGTTTCTCCCGAGCTATGTTACCTTCATTTCCTTGTTGTGTGGCAGGCTCTGTACATGATCGGTGGTGGCGGCACAAAACTTTTTCAGGGCAACAGGTCCTTCCAGCCAGAAGGAGCGCGCATGGTCCACCAGGCGCATGTCAATGGCAGATGTAGGGATTGTAGGTGTAACCGGCCAGAAACCTAACCGGACAAGCGTTTCTGTACGGTCCATGCACCTACAGAACAGGAAGTCCTGGTAGTGTTTCCTACCTGGATAAGAAACACAAGCTTTCGACATATATGACCGTGAAGACATCCAGGTCCTGGTGACATAAGCTTTAAACAGTTATGCTGGAAGCATTTAATAAATGACAAACAACTAAGTCAAGGGAATGGATGGAGTGATAACACCCGAATGTCATTATAATATGCCGTCCAGATTTCAACCAACTTTAACAAATCACCATCTGATTAAGCATTTATATAGTTAGTACAAGTTATTCACTCTTTATGGGAAGGAGACATCCCGGTCCAGGTGACATAAGCATTAAACAAGTGTGCTGGGTTATTCACTCATTTAGCAGTGTTCATCCATAAGGACTCCTTCAATAGTGCAAGTCTTAATATTGGTAAAAGCAAGGTCAAGCATATGAATCGTATCAATCATAAAGCAAAATAGCTTGGTTATCTATAGAGTTTGAAGAAGAATTTCCTTAGAGTGTAATTATGGCAAGAGCAGGTTACAGATAACTCACCGTACACATCGAAGATGGTCATGGGGCCCGTTCTAGCTGTCCCACAGGTGTCATGGAGGTTGTTTCCATGGGACGGTAACTGCATAGGCGGTGATCGCAGCCGGATCATTGGGACAAACAGCTCGCCCTGCAATGAACAAATTTATGAACAAATTTATCGAGCCCTGTTAGTCCACTAGCTCTGAAAAAGAATTTCCTAATTTTGTAGTGGCTTTGTGGTTATATAGCAACATATAGAGTTAGTGCAAGTTAATCACTAAACTATGGGGCACTGTGTCGTAATGCAAATTAACATTTATTCAATAATTAATAACCGATCAACCAGATGAAGAAGGCTTTGTGGTTATATAGCAAAGTATAGAGTTAGTGCAAGTTAATCACTCAACTCTGGGGCACTGTGTCGTAATGCAAATACTTAGTAACTAAAAAGAAACCTCCTTGATCTCATTTGGAACGATATCAACCTATCAACCAGATGAAGAAGAATTTCCTAATTTTGTAGTGGCTTTTTGGTTATACAGCAACGTATATACTTAGTTCAAGTTATTCAATCAACTCTGGGGCACTGTGTCGTAATGCAAATAATTAGTAACTAAAAAGAAACCTCTTGGACCCAGATAGCACACAGCCGTCGGGCCGACGTCGGCTATTGGTCGCACCGTCGCGATCGACTTTCCACCGTCGGGCCGCCGTCGGGCCACCGGTGGATTTCCGACGTTGGGAATCAATCCCTTTCCACTTTTGAGCCACCGTCGGGCCGCCGTCGGGCCACCGGTGGATTTCCGACGTTAGGGTTCAATCCCTTTCCACTTTTGAGCCACCGTCGGGCCGCCGTCGGGCCACCAGTGGATTTCCGACGTTAGGGTTCAATCCCTTTCCACTTTTGAGTCACCGTCGGGCCTTCGTCGGCCCGACGGCGGTGTTCCGACGTTAGGGTTCAATCAAAACTTCCACTTTTGAGCCGTCGGGCCACCGTCGGCCCGACGGTGTTGTTCCGACGTCAGGGTTCAATCCCTTTCCACTTTTGATTCACCGTCGGGCCATCGTCGGCCCGACGGTGGTGGGCCGCCGCATGTTTGCATTCATTTTCCACGTCTGGTACACCGTCGGGCCACCGTCGCCCCGACGGTGGTGTCCCGACCTTAGGTTTTAAACCGTTTCCACTTTTGAGCCACCGTCGGGCCACCGTCGGCCCGACGGTGTTGTTCCGACGTTAGGGTTCAATCCCTTTCCACTTTTGATTCACCGTCGGGCCATCGTCGGCTCGACGGTGGTGGGCCGCCGCAGGTTTGCATTCATTTTCCACGTCTGTTCCACCGTCGAGCCACCGTCGAGCCGACGTGGTGGGCCGCGCATGCGCAGTTCTTTAAATTTGGATTCCGGCTCGAGTCGCCCGCGGACCACGTGCGATTGTTGATCAGTGTTCTTTTTGTACCAATAACTCCAGAAATACCAGGAATTTTAAGGAATTATTTAATAGGTATGTGTATTAATATGTTTAGATTGTTTTGTAAAAGTTTTGTAATTTATTACGAAGTATTAGTGGAATTATTCGTGTTAATACGATTTGAATCATCCGATACGGTTTGTTTACTTCGAATCGCCACCGGAACACGGGCCTGACTCGAGTCGCCGGCTCGAGTTGCCGTGGGCCGCGCATGCGCAGTTCTTTAAATTTGGATTCCGGCTCGAGTCGCCCGCGGACCACGTGCGATTGTTGATCAGTGTTCTTTTTCTACCAGTAACTCCAGAAATAACCGGAATTTTAAGGAATTATTTAACAGGTATGTTTATTAATATGTTTAGATTATTTTGTAAAAGTTTTGTAATGTATTACGAAGTATTAGTGGAATTATTCGTGTTAATACGATTTGAATCATCCGATACGGTTTGTTTACTTCGAAGACCGACCGGCTCGAGTCGCCAGCACAACACGTGCGATCGTTGGACAGCGTTCTATTTGAACAAATAACGCCATCTTGGTTTTTCCGAGAAGACACTGTCACTATAGTGTCAATACGTACAGACTATATTAAATTTATATGGTATGGGATCTCGATTTCTATTAATTTTGAATAAAACTAATATTTTTACAGTGACAGTGTCTTCTCGGCTCGTCGGCCCGACGGCGTTTGTCGCCGTCGCCCCGACGGCGTTTGTCGCCGTCGCCCCGACGGCGGCAGCCGCCGTCGAGTCGACGGTGGATGGTTGGACAAAACAACGTCGGCCCGACGGCTTTTGTCGCCGTCGCCCCGACGGTGGCAGCCGCCGTCGCCCCGACGGAGGTTGGACAAAACAACGTCGGCCCGACGGCGTCCGCCGTCGGCCCGACGGCGGCAGCCGCCGTCGCCCCGACGGCGGGAGGTTGGACAAAACAACGTCGGCCCGACGGCGTTTTCCACCGTCGGGCCGCCGGAGCGGCCGCCGTCGGGCCGCCGTCGGGCCGACGACTGTGTGCTGTCTGGGATGTGATTTGGAACGATATCAACCTATCAACCAGACGAAGAAGAATTTCCTAATTTTGTAGTGGCTTTTAGTTTATACAGCAATGTATATAGTTAGTTCAAGTTACAACAAATACATTTAGTATGTTAAAATTAAAGTGGTGTGTGTAATGACCTACCTGCCAGCTAAGGGCGATGTGAAGAGGCCCAAGTTTCTGGTGTTTTTTAAAACACCCTTCACAGTAGTAGGCTGTTGGCCCACAGTCAGGGCATAAGATCAGACGCCTTACTGTGTCTCGGGAGCTTGGCGTTGGGCATTCATGGTTAGGCCTGGAATGAACAGCTTAGTTTAAGAATATTTCAATTTGGTGAGGTTTTGCTATTCCAATAATAACTTCAAAAGTTTCACTCAATTTCAACCGGAAAATTCACCATTTCATATCAATCTGCAATTTAAAATAAGTGAACGCCAGTGTGTAACCATTATTAATCTTATATAGTGTTGAGTTTGGGAAAATTGTAGATCAGATCAGAATTGGCACGAATCGGAATGCAACAGCTACTATCACACGAACATGTTAAAGCCCTGTACTGTACCGACAGATATTTCACTTTTTCTGAAGATTGCTCACGGCCATTGACAATGCGTTGAGTTTGCCGGTACGCTCAGTGTAAAACGTCTATTTTATTCACAATTAATAGAAATGCATAACCCTAAAAGGGTAAATGTAATATAATCTATTCATTCAATGTGTTTTCTATATGTGTACCAGGCAGTTTGTTTCTAGATGGTGTGGTTTTAGAGATATTTCACTTTTTCTCTATGAAGATTGCTCACAACCATTGACAATGCATTGAATTTGCCGGTATGCGCAGTGAAAAACGTCTATTTTATTCTAAATTAATAGAAATGCACAACCCTAACCATATAGACTTAATATAATCTATTCTTTGAATGTGTTGTCTATATATATGTGTAGCAGGCGGTTTATTTCTAAATGGTTTGGTTTTAGCGATATGTCACTACTGTGTGCATTTACGTTTATTCTAACGGGTGTAATCGACAGAGGAGATAGGCATCTACACGATTAGAATGATTTTGTAATGTTACTAATCTGCTCGATAACGATTTCAACAGTGGTTTCACAAAGCACTTCTGAATATAGACATATTAGTGACATATTTGTGGATGAGATTGGCGGGAGAACAGCGGGAGCAGCTACTATGACACACACATTTAAAAGCTATGTACTGTCTCCGAATGCACAAGATTAACAAAATGGACAGAAATACACAATAAAGGTAGCAAATGAAAGAGAAAAAACTCAATATTTTCGATTGTCACAGGCATATAGAAACCAGGTCACAGAGTTTAGTGTAGAGGTGACATGTATACCGCAGCGCCCCAAGCGGGAAGTGATGTACCAACCGAAACCTATATATTGAATAAGCGAGATAGCTAATTGCAATTATCTGTATAAGAATTCAGTAGAAGCCCCCCGCCTCTGTCCAATCCACCAGTTAGAATCCAAGTAAATGCACACATTAGTGACAGTGATATGCTTGGAGTTTCAGAGTTTCATTGCAATAGACATACCAATGAAATTGTAGAAACATAACATGCATGTATTAAAATAATTACCTTCATCAATCGGTTGGACTTGCGGTTGCGGTTCAGGTTCACGTTCAGCCAAAACAAAAAATGCAGGTGGAGATGGAGGCGGAGATGCAGGTGCAGGTGCAGGTGCAGGTGCAGGTTCCGCTTCAAGTTCAGCTGGAACTGGAGCATCAAGTGGAGCTGGATTTCGGGCTTGAGCTTGAGCTCGGACTTGAGCGATTCTCTCTGGATGTGAGCCCCTAGTACGAATCGGTTCCTGTCGATAGATACTGCTTTGAATGCCATTGACAATCTGTGTACGGCGCATGTTTTCGGTTGGTCGGGGATTGGATCTCCAACCAATATTGTTAATACGACGCATTGTGATTGCGATGGCGACAGAGGCAACACTAAAGTGTACAACCTATAGTGGCCACTGTATGTATATACACATATATCGGTCGTCTGTTAAACTACCCCCACTTCGATTCAAAGCAACCAATCAGAACTATGAAACGGTGATTAGAAGCACGTCGGGCGCGGGCTCCTGCTGGGTTGACCTAAATTAAAACATTCTGGCATAACGACCAGTCAAAGGCCCGGTGTCGCATTTTCAGCCGTCCAACAATTTTCGTGGTACGCATCGTTTCTGCGCATGCGTCAAAATCGAGGAGCATCTTCACTAACCTTATAAATTTAATAAAATGTTTTTGTTACAGATGTGTTCTGTATGGGTACCAAGCGATTTGTTGCTAGATGCTGAGGTTTGAGATACATTTCACCTTTTCAGTGTGAAGAATGCTCACGTCCATGGAAAATGCATTTACGTGTAGGCGTACCGTGGGAACTGACGGACAGCAGAAATTGTGACACCGGGCAATCGGACGCAGCGACGAATTCATTCCCAGGGGGTTGGTTATGGGGGGGAGGGGGTGGGGGGGGGGCACCACGAGCTGCGCTGGCCTGAATGTAATATGCCCAAATAGACATTATTTTCTGTCATTTCTGTCGAAGCATATAGGTTACATTTATGTATGCATTTCATTTGGAACACCTCTGTTAGTCCCACGGTTTAATTAGGCTGTTCGACATACATTGTTAAAATGATTCCAGCTAATGTTTTGCACTCCACGTTAAATATATTATACGTTTGAGTGGGAGGGCGGGAGGGAGTGAGACAAGCAATGGCAGTAGGGTTAGCCATTGAGAGTGAATTTTACTATCGTGTGGGTGTTGGATTAGTGTTTGGATATTAAATACAAATCGGGGCCTATAGCCACTGGACTTCCATATAGCGAAATATTTTCCATTCTAAAAAATTAACGTATTGGCAATTTATAAGTTAATCGTAAGCTATCAGGTGTAATCAGAAAACATTTCTCGATTAGGAAAGAAATGTGCTCAAGCAAAAGTTTCTCACATTATTCTTGTGATAGCATCCACCCGGCGCCCATAAATAAAACCACCCCTACCCCCACCATCGACCACGGTCCTGGAGTGGTACACGTTGTACCTGCTATTACTCATTTGGCTTAGCAAACATTACAACAACATACTATTTGAGAGATAATCTACTCTAGTCTAGTCCATATTGTGAAATAAAAAATAAGTGGGGATATCATTTTGTCTTGTGCACATTACTAAATACACACTTAATACCTGAATAAAACGACTATTTTTTGTTTTAATCATTTTAATTGTTTAAGTGTTAATCGGACAAACACAGCTGTTGATAAACGATACTGAGCTGGGGTAAAGCGACAAAAGTACAGATATGGGGACCCTAATTGCGTTTCAGTAAATTTAAGTATATAGGTCACATGCGAATTCACCTGAATACTATATTTAAGAGGCATCAGGTTCGTTTTGTGGTGTTAAGCAGAACGCATTTGAGAATATATATATACTTGCATAAATACCGATGTAGGGATGGCTAACTCCACACAAAAGGTTGTTTTGACAACAATCAAACATGAAACGTCGTGAGCGGCTGTGGCAGTTTACATCAGATGTGTTTATTCAGTGGCAATATGCAGGTGGAGAATAAACAAAGACAGTATATGGAGAACTCAAGACCAGAGGCCTATGCTTAGGCGTGCTGGCCTAAATTAATTTCCAATGATTGAATTTCTAATATCTCATTATATGAACTCACCACAAACCGAATTTAAACCACTATGAAATAAAACAACAAACAATGCAAATCAATGTTCCCGAATATACTGTTGTTTGTTGGTGGTTGTTGGTGGTTAATGGTGGTGGTTGCTGGTTGTTGTTTGGTTGTTGTTGGTTGTTGGTTTGTTTGTTGATTGGTGGTTTTTGGTTGGTTGTTGGTTGGTTGTTGTATTGGTGGTTGGTTGATTGGTGGAGTGTTTGTTGCTGTTGATTGTTGTTTGATTGTTTTGTTGTTGTTGTTTGTTGGTTAGTTGGTTGTTGTTGTTGTTTGTTGGTTGTTGTTGTTTGGTTGTTGGTTGTTGTTGGTGGTGCCTATTGGTGGTTCTTGTTTGGTTGTTGGTTGTTGGTTGGTTTGTTGATTGGTGGTTGTTGGTTGGTTGGCTGGCTGGCTGGTTGGTTGAGAATATATATATACTGGGTGTTGGTTTGATGTGGATTGGTTGTTGATTTGGTTGTTGGAGTTGTTGTTGGTTGTCTGTTTGTTGGTTGTTGTTTGTTGGTTGTTGGTGGTGGTTGTTTGTCTGTTTGTTGGTTGTTTTGTTGGTTGTTGGTTGTTGGTGGATTATTTGTTGCTGTCTATTGGTTGTTGGCTGTTTGTGGATTGGATGTTGATTGTCGGCTGTCGGTTGTTGTTTGGTTTTTGTTGTTGGTTGTTGGTTGGTTTGTTGATTGGTGGTTGTTGGTTGGTTGGTTCATTGGTTGTTTGTTGGTTGGTTGTTTGTTTGTTGGTTGGTTGTTGATTGTTGGTTGTTAATTTGTTGTTGGTTGTCTGTTTGTTGGTTGTTTTGTTGGTTTGTTGTTGGTTGTTGGTCGTGGATTGGTTGTTTTTTTGGTTGCTGGTTGCTGGTTGTTGTTTGGTTGTTGTTTGGTTGTTGTTTGGTTGTTGTTTGGTTGTTGTTGTTGGTTGTTGGTTGGTTTGTTGATTGGTGGTTGTTGGTTGTTGATTTTTGATCATTGGTAGTTGGTTGTTGGTTGTTGATTTGTTGTTGGTTGTCTGTTTGGTGGCTTGTTGGTTGTTTTGTTGGTTTGTTGGTGGTTATTAGTTGTTGGTTGTTGGTTGCGGATTGGTTGTTTTTTTGGTTGCTGGTTGTTTTGTTGGTTTGTTGGTTAGTTTGTTAGTTGGCTAGTTAGTTGGTTTTGGATTGCTGGTTGTATTGGCTCGTTATTGGGTGGTTGCACCACATCCCACATCCCACTAAACAACTGCAAAACATAAACACCCCCAAAATATAAACTTATGTAAAACATAAACACCCCCAAAACAAAAACTTATGTAAAACAAAAACTAAAGATAGGCTACGTGATTGTGAACGTGTGCTAAATCAAAAAGAATAATATAGTGCTATATTGCTACGGCTTCTACACTGGGGTCTCCTAGTGGGGGAACGGGAGTTAAGTCACCAAAAGGGTAGGCGACGGCTGGCGCCACCTAGAGTATATTGGCAGATATAAACAAAGACAGTGTGCGGCAATCTGTTCAGAGAATAAAACAACACCAGACAACACCAGACTGGTGTGGTGCCCCCGATTCGTTCTGACTTGTTTTTATTTTTTATTTTAATTGAACCGAAGAGGATGATCCTACATCGACAGATAAGGGTAGAGGATAGTAATTAGGTGAGGCATTTTGTTGTTGTTAAGTTGAGGGCGGCCCTAGGTGTCCCGAAACAAGAGAGGACATGACACAAAATTAACTGCACAAAAGTGGGCGATGAGCAGTTCTATTCTCTTTTTTATTATTGTCCAAACATATTTGAATCGTATGGCAGGCTGGAAAATAACCAGATGAAGAGGAACCCAATATTTTACTTTGCTGCTTTTTGTCGATAAAATAGGGGGTGGGCAGTTGCAGGGGTGGTTCAGGTCACCCGTGTTTACCGAAAACATTGATGGCGATATTTTTTTAAAAAGTCTGTGGATTCCAATATCTGGAATTTCGACTCAAAATCATTATCTAAAAACATTTGAATCTGTAGTGGTCTGCACTGACCTCTCAGGCAAGTAACCACATAGACAGGTAGGCGTGGGGAGTGTATTGATATCAGGGAGCCTAGGTGGTGTAATGGTTAGCACACTGGCCCGGAATGCAAAGAGATGTGGGTTCGAGTCCCGCTCTAGGCGCAGTATTTTCCATTTTCATCACCCCCACGACAAATCGTATCGTAGGTCGAACATTATGTAGGTGAGCGCAAACACACGAGTAAAACTTGAGGAAGTTGTTGTTGATGTGCTATGGGGCCAGGCTGAGCCAGACTTGGACAGCTAAAGTCCACAGCGTGGACTGGTGCACGTAGGAACAGTATGAAGTAGCAACCACTCGGCCGAGGAATGCGGTAATATTTTTAGTTTGGCTGAGTCGTTGCTGATAGTAGGTGTATTTTATTCAAAATTAATAGAAATGCAGAACCCTAACCTTATAAATTTAATATAATATATTTGTTGAATATGTTTTCTATATGTGTACCAAGCGGTTTGTCTCAAGGTAGTGTGGTTTTAGAGATATTTCACTTTTTCTGTATGAAGATTGCTCACGGCCATTGACAATGCATTGAGTTTGCCGGTGGGCACAGTGCAAAACGTTTATTTTATTCAAATTAATAGAAATGCAGTACCCTAACCATATAAATTTAATATAATCTATTCGTTGAATATGTTTTATATATGAGTACCAGGCGGCTGGTCTCTAGGTGGTGTGGTTTTAGAGATATTTCACCTTTTCTGTAAGAATATAATTCAAGATTGCTCACGGCCATTGACAATGCATTGAGTTTGCCGGTACGCGCAGTGCAGAACGTTTATTTTATTCAAAATTAATAGAAATGAAGAACCATAGCCTTATGAATTTAATATAATCTATTCGTTGAATATGTTTTCTATACGTGTACCAAGCGGTTTGTGTCTAGGTTGTGTGGTTTTAGATATATTTCACTTGTTCTCTATGAAGATTGCTCATAGCCATTGAGTTTGCCGTGTGACAGTGTGTCGTCCTGCAGCCAAAAGGTGCACGCACTGACCTAGATACCCGTGCTGATGTCACTTGAAATAGGTCTATAATTAACAATACATGACAATATAGTATGTTACAGTTACAGACTGTATTTAAAACATGTGTAAGTATGATAACTCCTCATAATTAACAATAAATACAATAAATAACAATTTAACAGCGTAAATACAACATGATCTCTTATGACAATGTTTCGTTCTATTATCAAATGTTGATACATATGTACAGGTCAGGTTGTCTTATTTGTGTGTTTGGTATTTCTTCATCTTGTTGTTGGAAAACCTAGCCTTTTCACTGGGCGAATAACTCTGCCGTATCATGTTGTATACGTAGTGTTTTTGACTTGTGTGGGTTGTATAGCCCCGTTCACACTGGCGAGTTAAAACGCTTCATCTAAATCGCCTTGCCTAGTTCGCTTCACATTCGCCGTGTGGACGCTACGCTAAATCGATTTAGGGCTGATTCGATTCAGATAGATCGCTTCATCTATACCACCTCGTGAGGTAGTATAGATGGAGCGATTTAGTTTAAATCGACGTAAATGGCATGTGTGGACGGTAGCGGTTTAGATGATGCGGATTAAGGACGTCATACGCATGCGCACTGATAGATAGATTTATTGTTTTCCGGTTTGTCGCAAAGTGTCTAGCAGAAGAACATTCAGATCTTCGTCATGTCTACCCATGAATCATGGCGTGACAACTGGGACGATGTGGAAATAAGGATGCTGATAGAGGTATGGGGGGATGACAGAATTCAGTCTGAATTGGAACACTCGGGGCACAACATACACATCTACCGCCGAATCGCCGCCAAGTTGGCCCAGCTGTGTGGGGACAATAGACCTGAATGAGATGCTAATTCCTGCCGCTCAAAGATAAAAAGCTTAGCTCAAGCGTACAAAAAGTGTTGTGATCACAACAAGTAAGTGTTTTATTACAGTGTTGTCCCAAATTACTGGTGAGAAAATTAACTAGAAGATTAACCGCAGTACACCGGTGAAGACCAGGCGTATACAAAAACATGAGTACAATTTTGTAAAATTCACTCTGCCTATAGTGGTTGCACTATTGTGGGGGACAAGATTTGTACATAATAACTTGTGATGTGATAATTTTGTATGATTACATTACTTGGGTAGCATGGCAATCTACTGGTTGTCACTACACTAGATCATCATTCCCGCATTCGCTTAAAACTTCAGTCATACCAACACAGACATAACGCCATTAAGTTTGGCCCTGCGCGCAATGGAATACTGTAATTTTATTCGTAATAACTAAAAGTTACTCAATATTTTACTGACACCTGTCCTATACGAGGGTAATGTAATACTACCTGAAATAATGTTATACACAACTGTCCACAATGTTTATTTATAAAATGTATTTATTCTGTTCCTCCTCATTTTCAGTCGCAGTGGCCGGGATGTGCATACGTTCCGGTATTACGACGCAATGGATCGGATCTTGGGCACAAGGCCGACTGCCGCCCTACTGAATTATGTCGACACAGCGGTGACGGGAAACGAACAAGGTAACAGCAAAGCTTAAATAACGTTTGTACAATTTAAATTACGCTCACACATGATTTGTTTGTACTGCTATGCTTAGGGTGTCACAGCATAAACAGGGTTGCATTCCATAAGGTTTCCTCAATTCTTGTTGTTATTCCTAAATCATGTAACATCCACACTTGCTTCAATACAAGTCTTGACTTGAGGCTGGGTCCTCAATTAATTTGTAGTTGTGACAATATGGTAACATAAATGATCTTATCCTTCACATTACTCGTATATGTATGCACGAGAGTTGACAACTCAGTGGAAATACATTGGGAAATACACTCTATTCATTTTTAACCCTCATGTAATGTGTAAACACCCGTGTTGTATACCATCCTCGGAGGCTCGGTGCATTATTTCCCCGCTGTGACAAGAATCCCATATTCTATTTTAATGGCCCCTTGGCGCTGGTTCCAAACATAATTAATGAGAGTGTTTACATACTCCTCTAGATAAAAGCTCCAACATTGTGGCGCACGGAATTCCAACTGTAGGTACGGGGTGAATTTGTAATCTTCTACCAGTACTCCTAAAATGTAAAACAATTCTCTCCCAGCCACATTACTTCACAGACAGTGCATAGTTCTGGGCCATGTATTTTTCTACTAGCCTTATATAATGTTCATAACTGATGACAGTTGGTTGTTAGGTGTTTCCCAGATTCAGTGTATTTTTTTCAATCCTGCATATATGTGTTTCCCCCACAGCATGCTTAAGTTAAGTCTATCATTCAGAATGTTCAATTGCAGAGGCCCTTACAGTTGAAGACCATACAGAGGTCATAGTGGGCGCGGATGTTGAAGGCCAGGAGGTGAGCGATGTCGAGGTGGAGTTTGAGGTGGAGGTGGAGACCGAAACCGCCTCACGGCCACCGACTCCCCTTCCACAGGCCGCGGGTGGCAGCCAAACCCAGCAACCGACCCAGCAAGCGGCACGCCAAGGTAATCGTTATTCTTATCTAACCATTGTATGGTGACGTAACGTAACAAGGCAAACAACAGGGTGGTTACTTTTGTAGGATGATAAATGCTTACGGCAATATAACTAATATTATCGACACTGGTTAGACTACTCCGACTGTGCAATGTATACATTGAGTTAGTAACATTCTTGATACGTTAGTTTTTTTTATACTCTTCACAGATACATATTACAACATATCACATAACTGCACCATATTCATGCTATGTCGCTTTAACTGTCCCACCGCATAAAACTGCTTACAGGATGCCAACTATTGACGTAGAAGCCCCCCAAACATCCTCGAAATGGAAGTGTACACTGTATTATTGTTGTTATGATATCGTCAAACATCATGACATGTAACATCATGACATGTAACAAGGTAGGCTAAGTAAGTTATCCAGTTGCCCTCTTTATATTTCAGCCACACGCAAATGGAAAGGGGTGGGAAGAAATGAACGTTTCATGGAAAACCTCATATCGCAATTTGTGACGGGTCAGAGGGAATCGGCGACTCGGTTCGAGGAGATGGAGGACAAGCGCCTAAAGATCGCCGCCGAGGTGGAGGAGAGGCGGCATGAGATGGAGGAGAGGTGGCATGAGCGCGAAATGGCCTCCGCCCAGACACAGAGAGAACATGATGAAAGGATGATGCGGATGCTAGTGTTCCCTATCTCGACTGGCCTATTGGGGAAGAGGACACCAGCTTCACCTTTGGCAAAGACGGAAGAGTTTGCCAATACTCGCGCATCATGCACCCTACCTGGCCAACCGGCTGCGATGTTCGTAACCTGGTATTCATGGTCGCTGACTACTTGAGCAACTATTGAATAGTATCCCTTCCGATTGTGATAATCGGTGTGATGGCGGCGCGGCGCAATGATGGGTATATGGGTCCCGTCGATTACCCGTCCACAGTTGGGAAACCCAAATTTAGCCTGATACCCCTCAATGATTTCCGTTAGTCTGTCCCCAACTGGCATTTTTATATATCTGGGCAGGATTACCTCCGCGATGACAGCACATGTTTCGCTGAAGATTTCGCAACAGGTTGATTTGGCTATACCGAACAGATGGCCAACACCTCTGAACCCTGAGCCAGTTGCCAGTAACCACAGTGTGACAGCCACACGCACTTCAACGGGAACGCATCTGAAAGTAGTCCCTATATCACCATAAGGTTCATCCAATAACCCTCTGATTATGACACCAGGATATTACATTGAGTTGAGACCACAAAACACAATGATAGTAAAGTTCAAAGCGTTTATACTGGATTACTTTGTCGGTAGTAGGTCTACTTTGTCGGTAGTACGTAATTCCGACAGAGGCAGCCTGCGAGTGAGGTTGGAGAAAGGGGAATTTATGCACTACATAAAACAGTACACACACAAAATTATACAGGAATACTTCGTCAGTGGTAATTAATTCCGGCTGAGTAAGCCTAATCCACCGCTGCATGTCTATAATCAAACGCACCATAGTTTTCATTGACTTTAATGTGTTAAGGTTTTTCTCCACCTATGTAAAGTGGACAGAAGCAAAAAGAATAACAACATGGCATTGAGCTGTACCTTCGCATTTGGGTATCCACATGCGCTAGATGCACTCGCAGTTGCTCCACCAGATGCTCAAATGTCTCCCTGCGCATGCGAAAGTTTGTCACCCAATCTTGCTCACGGAAGGTGACATTAACAATGTGTGCCCACCAGTGGTTTGACCTGTAAAAAAGGTTATAGTTGAGAAGAAATTGGTAAACTTTTGACCCTACACATATTGGTGACACTCCCTAAATATGGGATATATCTATTTTGACTGTTATTCAAGGCCTATCTTCTATGTTGAATCCACCCGTTCCTATACAATTATATGCACACTTTTGTGATTTGTCACTTCCCATTGATATTATTGATCTTATAACATGCAAACTGTGGCCACCTAGTTAAGTACATTTTTGACCTGACAGTTTCATTCAAATTAACACGTTGGTCAGGTACTAACAGATTTAAATGTCGAACCTAACCAAGATCTATTCTATAGGAGGTGGCGTTAGAGTTGAAATAAAGTCAAATTTAATGTCCAGCTACATATAAAACGTTCAGGGATTTGCATATTGAAAACAGGTTGTAGATATTTGCTCCAACTCACCCGCATAGGATTTTTGCCCAGCCCTGTGCAAGGATGTTGGTACACCCCTCTGATATCAAAGGGTTAGGCTTACAAATTTGAAGATAACATATGTTACGGTACTGCCTACCTTTCCCTTGTCCAGAGAAGTCGCTCTGGGCTAGCGCGGAGGGACAGAAAAGTCAGGAGTTGTAGGATAAACACTCTGCGCTCATCTTCTTGCATCTGTATGAAACGTTCCGTTCTGGTGTGGGAAGCCTCCAGAATCCGTGCGAAATTATCTCTCGCACTGACTACCCTCATCCGGATTGCGGTTCGACGGCGAGACGTTAGAAACATGAACATTCCTGTCGATACGAAGTCTCCCATTGTTGTGGTTTTGCCAATAGTCACGATGATGCGCACAAGTCCACTTCCGCCTTAAAACGGCCTAAGTACTGCACGTGTGGACGCTACACGCTTTCTAAATCGCTGTGTGTGGACGCGCCACTAGTTCGCCTCATCTAAATCGCCTTGTCTATTTCGGTTTAAAACTTGTGTGTGTGAACGGGGCTTATGTTATACTTTGTAGCTGGTACCTGCTGTACTACTGTTTGGGTGGTACTTTTATTGGACTTGAAAATGTGTTTTTGATTTCTTTTGATCATGTTGTTTTGCGAGTTCAGTATATTCCCAGATAGCACACAGCCATCGGGCCGACGTCGGCTATTGGTCGCACCGTCGTGAGCGACTTTCCACCGTCGGGCCGCCGTCGGGCCACCGGTGGATTTCCGACGTTGGGAATCAATCCCTTTCCACTTTTGAGTCACCGTCGGGCCTTCGTCGGCCCGACGGCGGTGTTCCGACGTTAGGGTTCAATCCAAATTTCCACTTTTGAGCCGTCGGGCCACGGCGGCCCGACGGTGGTGGGCCGCCGCAGGTTTGCATTCATTTTCCACGTCTGGTACACCGTCGAGCCACCGTCGCCCCGACGGTGGTGTCCCGACCTTAGGTTTCAATCCTTTTCCACTTTTGAGCCACCGTCGGGCCACCGTCGGGCCGCCGGTGGTGTTCCGACGTTAGGGTTCAATCCCTTTCCACTTTTGATTCACCGTCGGGCCATCGTCGACTCGACGGTGGTGGGCCGCCGCAGGTTTGCATTCATTTTCCACGTCTGGTCCACCGTCGAGCCGCCGGTGGTGCGCCGCGCATGCGCAGTTCTTTAAATTTGGATTCCGGCTCGAGTCGCCAGCGCAACACGTGCGATCGTTGATCAGTGTTCTTTTTCTACCAATAACTCCAGAAATCCCAGGAATTTTAAGGAATTATTTAACAGGTATGTTTATTAATATGTTTAGATTATTTTGTAAAAGTTTTGTAATTTATTACGAAGTATTAATGGAATTATTCGTGTTAATACGATTTGAATTATCCGATACAGTTCTTTAAATTTGGATTCCGGCTCGAGTCGCCCGTGGAACACGTGCGATCGTTGATCAGTGTTCTTTTTCTACCAGTAACTCCAGAAATACCAGGAATTTTAAGGAATTATTTAACAGGTATGTTTAGTAATATATGTAGATTATTTTGTAAAAGTTTTGTAATTTATTAGGATGTATTAATGGAATTATTCGTGTTAATACAGTTTGAATTACCCTGTACGTATGACACTATAGTGACAGTGTCTTGGCTCGTCGGGTCGACGGCGGCAGCCGCCGTCGAGTCGACGGTGGATGGTTGGACAAAACAACGTCAGGTTTGTAATTTATTGTAATTTATTAGGGCGTTTGTCGCCGTCGGCCCGACGGCGTTTGTCGCCGTCGGCTCATCGGCGGCTGCCGCCGTCGGGGCGACGGCGAAAGCCGGCGTCGCCCCGACGGCGGGAGGTTGGACAAAACAACGTCGGCCCGACGGCGATTTCCACCGTCGGGCCGCCGGAGCGGCCTCCGTCGGGCCGCCGTCGGGCCAACGACTGTGTGCTATCTGGGTTGTAATGCCATGGACCTGGTATCTGTGATTTGACTATTTTTCCTGTGGCCCATGCACCTTTGTGGTCCAAGTACCGTATTTCATCGCCCGTGTTCAACTTTGGGTGGGCATGTCCTACATGTTCATCAAAGTATTTCTTTTGGTTCCGTTGTATTTTCTGTATTTCGGTTCTTTTTGATGTTTGTATCTTTGGTTTTAATTGTCTTGTCAAAGTTGGTATTTTCGACCTTAGCCCAGATAGCACACAGTCGTCGGCCCGACGTCGGGCCCACGTTGTTTTGTCCAACCTCCCGCCATCGGGGCGACGGCGGCTGCCGCCGTCGGCGCCGGCGGCAGCCGCCGTCACCCCCACCCGTCGGCCGCGGGGCCACGCGGCAGCCGCCGTCGGGGCGACGGCGACAAACGCCGTCGGGCCGACGTTGTTTTGTCCAACCATCCACCGTCGCCCCGACGGCGGCTGCCACCGTCGGGGCGACGGCGACAAACGCCGTCGGGCCGACATTGTTTTGTCCAACCATCCACAGCCTACAGGTGCAAAAATATTAGTTTTGTTCAAAATTAATAGAAATCGAGAACCCATATCTTATAAATTTAATATAGTCTGTACGTATTGACACTATAGTGACAGTGTCTTCTCGGAAAAAACCAAGATTTTGGTTTTTCGTCAAAATTCCGTACAGGGTAATTCAAATCGTATTAACACGAATAATTCCATTAATACTTCATAATAAATTACAAAACTTTTACAAAATAATCTAAACATATTAATAAACAAACCTGGTAAATGATTCCTTAAAATTCCTGGGATTTCTGGAGATATTGGTAGAAAAAGAACACTGCTCAACGATCGCACATGTTCCGGTGGCGATTCGAAGTAAAGAAACCGTATCGGATGATTCAAATCGTATTAACACGAATAATTCCACTAATACTTCGTAATAAATTACAAAACTTTTACAAAATAATCTAAACATATTAATAAACATACCTGTTAAATAATTCCTTAAAATTCCTGGTATTTCTGGAGTTACTGGTAGAAAAAGAACACTGATCAACAATCGCACGTGTTCCGCGGGCGACTCGAGCCGGAATGTAAATTTAAAGAACTGCGCATGCGCGGCCCACCACCGTCGGCTCGACGGTGGCTCGACGGTGGACCAGACGTGGAAAATGAATGCAAACCTGCGGCGACCACCACCGTCGAGCCGACGATGGCCCGACGGTGAATCAAAAGTGGAAAGGGATTGAACCCTAACGTCGGAACACCACCGGCGGCCCGACGGTGCCCGATGGTGGCTCAAAAGTGGAAAAGGATTGAAACCTAAGGTCGGGACACCACCGTCGGGGCGACGGTGGCCCGACGGTGTACCAGACGTGGAAAATGAATGCAAACCTGCGGCGGCCCACCACCGTCGGCTCGACGGTGGCTCGACGGTGGACCAGACGTGGAAAATGAATGCAAACCTGCGGCGGCCCACCACCGTCGAGCCGACGATGGCCCGACGGTGACTCAAAAGTGGAAAGGGATTGAACCCTAATGTCGGAACACCACCGGCGGCCCGACGGTGGCCCGACGGTGGCTCAAAAGTGGAAAGGGATTGATTCCCAACGTCGAGAATCCACCGTCGGGGCGACGGTGGCCCAACGGTGGAAAGTCGATCGCGACGGTGCGACCAATAGCCGACGTCGGCCCGACGGCTGTGTGCTATCTGGGAGTTTACAGGACATTAATAATTGTGCAGGTCAGGCTCCCAGTCCCTGTATTGTGGTATTAGGGTAATTTAGCAATGCAATATTTGTATCTTTCTTGTCACATATAGATTTTTTTATCATAAGTTTTACTGTCTGTACATACCTTTCTACCTGTCCATTGCTCTGTGGAAACATTGGGTTTGAAAATACTGGTCTAAAATCATATTCTTCTGCAAATTGTAAATATTCAGCACTGCTAAATTGAGGTCCGTTGTCTGACACTACTATCTTAGGAATCCCGTATCTGCAGAACATTTGTTTTAAGGTGCGTATTATTGCCTGGCTTGTGGTCGTGTTTAATTCTACTACTTCCGGAAATTTTGTGTAATAATCAATTATTAACAGAAATGAAGTATGTTCAACATAAAATAGGTCAACTCCTACCTTGTCATATGGGATACTAGGTATCTTGTGTTTTTTTAGTGGCTCTTGTAGTATATGGATGACACTTGAACACCTTGACGTCCAGTCTGTAAGTGTTTATTTACCTTCCAATCTCTGACGTCACCCGTCGAGCCTCTGGCTATACGCACTCTACGTATACCTTACATCTTCCCTCCCCCTTTTTTTTAATTTTTAATTTTTTTATTTATTTATACAAAATGTCACATTGTCTTAATAATTAGTTTATATATATATATATATGAACGGGTAACATAGTGAACCTGGAACTTGGAAACATGGATGAACGATCGAGTAAGTTATTATATAGCGAGCAGTATAACATAGTTTCGTGGGGAACATCAACATTTATGATGTGTCGAACACATGAAACTTGACATGTAAACATTGGTATTGGTTTATTTGTATTTGTAATTGCTTTCTGGAAACCCAAATCTTTTCGGCGGACGTGAGACGCGTCCACTCTGAGTCGTGTATAGTTTTGTTGTTTTGTCAGGTATGCTGTGTTTGTTCATGAACATTGTTTGATTAGCTTTGGTGCTATTTTGTGGTGCACCGTTATTCAGGGCCTGGCAATGTGTGTTATCAGTTGGTGGTACTTTAAACATGTGCACCCGGTTTCGGTGTAATTCCTTCCCCGCGCAGTTTACAATGACATAATCTTTGGGGTTTTGTTTGTTTGTACGTGTTATAGTGCCACCCCTCCATTTACCGTCGTGTGTTTTGTACCTGACGTGGTCTGCGATTTGTAGCAACTTTTTTTCTTTACCCGCTCTTTTATCATAGTAGTATTTTTGACGCTCCTGTAATTGGGCAAGGTTTTTTGTTTTGCATTTTTGAACCTCTGGGTGCAATTTTTTTGTTGTTGTTGGCATTTTAGATCGAAGGCGACGACTCATGAGCAGTTGAGCTGGAGAGGCGTTCATCTTAGTGAGAGGAGTATTTCGGTAGTTTAATAAGTACAGGTTGTAGTCCTGGTCATTATCCCCTGCTTTTTTCATCATTTTTTTTATTGTCTGAACATAGCGTTCTATTTGACCATTACTTTTAGGATAGTATGGGCTAGAGACAATGTGATTGAATTTATATGTGCTCACGAAATGTTTGAATTCATTACTTGTAAATTGTGGCCCATTGTCAGACATTAGTGATGTCGGTATACCATATCGTCCAAAGATTTCCTTCAGGGATTTAATTATTGCATTGGACGTTGTATGTTGTAGTTCTACTACTTCGGGGAATTTCGAATAATAATCCACCAGGATGAGATACGTCGTATTCTGGTATTGGAATAAATCGACCCCCACTTTGCAGAATGGTATATCGGGTATGTCATGAGGGGTCATGGGCTCAGCACTAAGGGAATTTCTATAGTTCTGACAAGTGCTACACCGGGCTATCAAGTCCTCAATTTGCCGGTTCATCCCAGGCCAAAACACATTGTCTCTGGCCAGCTGCTTACATTTTATTATCCCCAAATGGGTTTCATGCAATACACTTAACATTTCCGTTTGCAAACTAGAGGGTATAATTATTTGAGTTCCTTTAAATAATATACCCGCTCTATTTACTATTTCGTCTTTATAGGTAAAGAATGGTTTAGCGCACGACATAACCAAATTATTCTGGGAGGGCCAACCCTCTCTTACTAACTTTGTAACCTCAGTGAGTGTTGTATCTGTGTTTGTAGCCTTTGTGATCCGGTCAATCATGTCATGGGCAATATCTATGGTTGCCACGGAGATGTTGTCATCAAATAATTTGTTTGGTGCTATGTCGGTGGTGTGTGCGCGGGAAAGTGTGTCCGCGAAAAACATTTCTTTACCCACGACGTACTTCATTACTATGTTATAGTTCTGCAGCCTCATGCGCATCCGTTGCATTCTGGCTGACAACAGATGCAACGGCTTCGACATTATCGATACAAGTGGTTTATGATCAGTCTCGATTATTACCTCTTTACCATAAATGTAATCATGGAAACGGACACACCCAAAACAAATTGCTAGTAACTCTTTTTCTATTTACCTTCCAATCTCTGACGTCACCCGTCGAGCCTCTGGCTATACGCACTCTACGTATACCTTACAGCTCTGACTGTTGTTTATTCCGCGATTCCTGGCAAATTTGACATCGCAATATTTTATCTTCTATCTGACTACTGATGCCAGGCCAAAAAATGTGATCTCTCGCTAACTGTATGCATTTGACCACTCCTAAATGTGACTCATGTATTTTTTCTAGCAAGTGTTTTTGTAATGTTTTTGGTATTATAATACGGTTGTCTTTTAACAATATGTCGTCTTGCAGTGTGATATCATGTTTGTATGTAAAATATGGTTTGACTTCAGGTTGTAGACTTTTACTATGTCTGGGCCAACCATTTTTTGTTAAGGATATGACTTGTTGTAGTGTCTCATCTTTTGCCATCTCTTGTATTATTCGTGTTACACTGTCTTTTGATAATCCGACTGCAGCAACTGTGATGTCTGTGTCGAATAAGTCACTTGGGATGTCTGTTTGGTATGAGCTCTGGAGAGTGCGTCTGCAAAAAACATGAGTGTGCCCTTAACATGTATGACTGTCAGGTTGAAATTTGGTAATCTCATTCTCATCCGTTGCATTCTTGCTGAGAGTTTATGTGTAGGTTTAGTCATTATCGACACAAGTGGTTTGTGGTCAGTATGTATTGTTACTTCTTTACCGTATATGTACTCATAGAATTTTTTGCATCCAAAACAAATGGTTAAAAGCTCCTTTTCTATCGCGGCATAATTTGACTGTGTTCTATCTAAAGCTTCTGATACCATGGCAACTGGTTTGTTTTCTTGAAATAGTGCTGCCCCATGGCCAGATTTTGATGCGTCAACCTGTAGGATTATGTCCTTGTTGACATCAAAATATTTTAGAATGGGAGCTTTTGTTAATAACTCCTTTAGTTTGTTTAAAGATTTGTTTTGTTCATCTTGCCAATGCCATGCTACATCTTTTTGGAGAACTAGCCGTAACGGCTTTGTTAATTCAGCCATGTTAGGGATGAATTTACTAATGTACCCAATCATACCTAGAAACCCTTGGATTGCCTTTTTATCATTTGGAGTAGGCATATCCAATATGGCTTGTATACGATCCTTGCTAGGTAGCAGTCCCTCTTGAGTTAGTAGGTGTCCAACATAATTTACTTGTGACTGACAAATCTTAGATTTTTTAGGGTTCAGTCTTAAATGTACGTCTTTAGCTCTCTGTAATACCCATTTTAGTCAGGTGTTGTGTTCATCAACTGTGCTGCCATATACTAGGATGTCATCTGTGATGACATCGACGCCTTCTAAGTCACCTAATATGTTACTCATTTCTTGGATACAAATATCTCCGGCTGCTTCTATGCCAAATGGTAATCGTGTGTATCGATATCCACCCCATGGTGTATTGAAAGTGCATAATTTTGAGCTTTCCTCATCTAGTTGAATTTGCCAATATCCACTGTTGGCGTCTATTACCGAAAAATATTTCGCCCCACATGTTTTTGCTACTACCTCTTCTATGGTAGGTGTGGGATATAGGCGTCTCAATATGGCCTTGTTTAATTTAGTGAGGTCTAAACATATTCTGATCTTCCCAGGTTTTCTTACAATAGTGATCGAGCTCACCCATGGAGTTGGTTCAATCTGTTCTACGATTACCTCTAGGCTTAACATTCTATCCAGCTCTCTACGTACATCATTAATTATAGCATGTGGTATTCGTCTAGGGGCGTCAATTACCAGTGTTATATTTTTATCGACTATAGCCGTGTTTACACGGGGAATTGTGAAACGATCTAGACAAAGCGATTTATATGAAGCGTTTTAGATGCGTGTTTACACGGCAGAGTTTGAAAGTGTGTCGGCGCCGGGAACCAGCAGGCGCCTGTAGCTGGCAAGCACTGCTATTTGTTTAGTTTCCATACTTCGATTCACAATATGAATAATGACACCAATGTAGCGGCTACATTAATATCGCTTGGAATTTAGGGTTAATTTAATAAAATTTCATTATTTGAGTATGTAATTCTGTTAAATATGATCGCATTCAATAGATTTCGGCCTAATCGGTCCCTCACACTGCTGGGCACCAGCGATTAGTTACTGCTCCCCCTGTAGCTGGCAAGCACTACTATTTTACACTACAGCCACCCGGGAACCAGCTGAATCGCTTCAAATAAACCACCTCGCGAGGTGGTATAGATGAACCGTTTCATATGAATCGATTCAGCCCTAAAACGCCTCAGAGTCGCGTTTACACGCCAAATGTGAGTCGATCTAGGCAAGGCGTTTTATATGAGGCGTTTTAAATCGCCCGTGTAAACACGGCTATGGATACGGGGATTTACTTTCATTTTACCGAGACCATTAAAAACATCAGCATATATATTTACCAATTTTTGACCACTTGTGTCAGCTCAGCTTCAGTCTGACACACACATTTTTTCCTAGAAGGGCTACCCGTCTCAGTGACTTGAAACCTCAATTGATGCCCATGGATAGTGATGAACGTCTCTCCTTGTGGCTGTACTCGTTGCCCTGTGTACATGATGAGATGGCAACGCGGTGGAGTCATTGGGCGCATTCGACTGGGCCCTTTCTATCCGTAAAAATAGGCTCCGCCCACCTGCGCAGTGAACTTGGTTTTCGAATGCAAACAGGACCAGCCGAATGGCTTGTATCCGGAGTTGAGATGAGCTGAAACTAGCACATTGCTGCACCCAGTGTATTAGCATGTGCCATGTGTTTTTTGGGGGGGGAGGTTGTTTTGCTCTGACCCATCCAACAATGCACCGCGCCCCTGGAACCGTGATGTAGTCTATTGCCGTCTTGCAAGTTGCACTGAGCGTATCGGCAAATTCTATGGGTGCAGGCACGTTTTGCTCTCGACGCCGCCGTTGTCACTTGGAATTACCAACGAGTTTATTGCCTTTCAGTTTACAATTACATGTGTGCTTTTATTTTACTTTTACATCTGATGACGAGTTTATTGCCTATCAGTTTACATGAGTGGTCACCACCAGAAACTAATAAGAAAACAAAAACATCACACACCTATTCATATCACTATCAGCCATGTTGAAATACACCACGTGACCTTGTGGATGGAGCCAAAACACACATCCGAATAGTATGGATAGAAACCCACTTCCGGCCCAGTCGAATAGGAGTTTGTTCGGAAATATTTTGATATTCGGATAGAGAGGCCCAGTCGAATGCACCCAATGTCATGTTGTTCAGTTGTTTGTACACTGCTCTGGGAATGATGTGAACATTCTGCGCTTCTGTCCCTGCCACATGAAGAAATACACAGCATTGTACTTTCTCTGACTTTCCAGCAACTCCTGCTGCCGTGGCATAAATTTGATATTCATGTTGCCATTGACTCCAGTTCAATGCCAAATTACCTTCGAAGTTGAGTAGCACAGGGGGTTTCAATCATGATAGTGCCATAGTACTTGGTAGGTATTCCACATCTGACACCATGTAAGATACGAGTTGACACCTTGAGTTCTAGTTCATGACTGGCTTTATTTACTCGACGCATTGTCAGGCAACGTTCCTTGGTTATCCTGTTACGCTTGTGTCATCGGGTGATTCACATACATTACAGGTGGAGGAATGACAACACCGACCCCAGTGTGGCATTGATCTGCTTTGGCCTAGGCTGGTTGATTTAAATGTGCGTGGAGGTTTATATTGAAAGTTTTGTAACAATCACTGTTCCTGGACGTGCTGGTACTTGGTTCCAGAGTGCTCGCCCCAGAACAACTGGTGACTTTTTCATTTTACTAGTTTTAGCATGTGGCACTTTCAGGAGGGTGGCTTGTGCTGCATGTGTGGCTTGTGTAGGTGTGTCTATTTAATATGGGTCTTTAGCGTGGTGATACATTAGGCCTAACAGGTGCTTGTCTCTGCGAATATTTAGGGCATCTAGTTTAGCTTTATTGTGCATCTCAATGGTATGTAGTGTTTTTCCTTTAAATACTGTGTGCAACCCTCTATTTTGTATAGCTTGGAGCTTTGCTTGCTGCTTTTTAGTTAGTATATTATATATTATTTCATTATAATCAATGATGGGCAGTATTGTGGTTTTGTACAATAGAAGAGAAGAGCAGTCTCTTCGCTCATATAATGCCTTATATTCCTGAAGATGTTCATTTTAGCTGCCAATGTTCTGTTAATCATATTAACATTAATTGACTGGTTCCTGACAGTGTAAGGTTAAGTGTAGTACCTAGATATCTATAACTTAGAGCCTTCTTAAATATACACTCTCCTATTTTTATACTGATAATTTGTGAGCTGGAACGTTTATTTTTAGTTGCAAATATTACATATTTAGTTTTTATAATATTTATGGATAGTTTATTTTCCTTTTTCCAATGGCTTATTCTTTCTAAATCATGATTCATTTTGGATTCAGCCACTTTTATATCAGCGTCTGTAGCTACCAATGCCACATCATCAGCAAATATACTTCCCTTTACTTTTTCAAGTACTACCCAGACAGCACACAGCCGTCGGGCCGACGTCGGCTATTGGTCGCACCGTCGCGATCGACTTTCCACCGTCGGGCCGCCGTCGGGCCACCGGTGGATTTCCGACGTTAGGGTTCAATCCCTTTCCACTTTTGAGCCACCGTCGGGCCGCCGTCGGGCCACCGGTGGATTTCCGACGTTGGGAATCAATCCCTTTCCACTTTTGAGCCACCGTCGGGCCACCGTCGGGCCGCCGGTGTTGTTCCGACGTTAGGGTTCAATCCCTTTCCACTTTTGATTCACCGTCGGGCCATCGTCGGCTCGACGGTGGTGGGCCGACGCAGGTTTGCATTCATTTTCCACGTCTGGTACACCGTCGGGCCACCGTCGCCCCGACGGTGGTGTCCCGACCTTAGGTTTCAATCCTTTTCCACTTGTGAGCCACCGTCGGGCCACCGTCGGGCCGCCGGTTGATTTCCGACGTTAGGTTTCAATCCCTTTCCACTTTTGATTCACCGTCGGGCCATCGTCGGCCCGACGGTGGTGGGCCGCCGCAGGTTTGCATTCATTTTCCACGTCTGGTACACCGTCGGGCCATCGTCGGCCCGACGGTGGTGGGCCGCGCATGCGCAGTTCTTAAAATTTGGATTTCAGCTCGAGTCGCCAGCGGAACACGTGCGATCGTTGAGCAGCGTTCTTTTTCTACCAATAACTCCAGAAATACCAGGAATTTTAAGGAATTATTTAACAGGTATGTTTATTAATATGTTTAGATTATTTTGTAAAAGTTTTGTAATTTATTACGAAGTATTAATGGAATTATTCGTGTTAATACGATTTGAATTATCCGATATGGTTTGTTTACTTCGAATCGCCACCGGAACACGTGCGATCGTTGAGCAGCGTTCTTTTTCTACCAATAACTCCAGAAATACCAGGAATTTTAAGGAATTATTTAACAGGTTTGTTTATTACTATGTTTAGATTATTTTGTAAAAGTTTTGTAATTTATTACGAAGTATTAATGGAATTATTCGTGTTAATACGATTTGAATTACCCTGTACGGAATTTTGACGAAGAACCGCCATCTTGGTTTTTTCTGATTAAACACTGTCACTATAGTGTCAATACGTACAGACTATATTAAATTTATAAGGTATGGATTCTCGATTTCTATTAATTTTGAATAAAACTAATATTTTTTGCACCTGTAGGCTGTACGTACTGGCACTACAGTGACTGTGTCTTCTCGGCTCGTCGGGTCGACGGCGGCAGCCGCCGTCGAGTCGACGGTAGATGGTTGGACAAAACAACGTCGGCCCGACGGCTTTTGCCGCCGTCGCCCCGACGGCTTTTGCCGCCGTCGAGTCGACAGTGTTTGGTTGGACAAAACAACGTCGGCCCGACGGCGTTTGCCGCCGTCGCCCCAACGGCGTTTGCCGCCGTCGCCCCGACGGCGTCTGCCGCCGTCGCCCCGACGGCGTTTGCCGCCGTCGCCCCGCACCGACGCGGAGGTTGGACAAAACAACGTCGGCCCGACGGCGTTTTCCACCGTCGGGCCGCCGGAGCGGCCGCCGGAGCGGCCGCCGTCGGGCCGACGACTGTGTGCTATCTGGGTAGTGGGAGGTCGTTGATGTAGATTAGGAATAATAGTGGGCCCAGGGTAGATCCCTTTGGTACCCCTGTCTTCACTTCTCTCGGTGAGGAATTAACCCCTTCAAGTCTAGGATAATGTGAACGATTTAGTAAGTAACTTTTTAGCAGTTTAGTTGTCCCTGTGCCCAGACCACTATTTGCCACTTTTTCTATTAAAAGTTTATGGTCTACAGTATCAAATGCTTTATGAAAGTCTATGAAGACAGCAATAGATCCATCCCTGTCATTAGTGTGTCTAGCACACATGCCACTGCTTTGGTTGTGGAGTCGTTCTTCCTGAAACCATTTTGCTCTATTGCTAGGTAACCTGTACTTTCAAAAAAAAATTGTTATTTGGTCACGGATTAGTTGCTCTACTATTTTGCCTGGTATTGGAAGAAGTGATATAGGTCTTAGTTCATTACATGTTTTAGGGTTTGACGTTTTTGGGATTGGCACAATCATTGCCCCTTTCCATGGATCTGGGTAGATACCTGTATCAATAATTAGATGAGTTAGATATGTGAATTCATCAGCCAGTGCCAGCATGGCATCTTTGATGAGCCTGGAACTTAGGTATTGTAGCCCTGATGACTTGTATTCAGAGAGTAACTGCACTTTCTTGATAAGTTCTTGCTCTGTGACTGGGTGCAGTTCAAATTGATGAGTATTAACTTTGGGGTGGTATATTTTGTCATTCAGTAGTATATCCTCTAATTGATTTGCCAGTTTTTCACAAAGGTCGACAAAGTAGTTATTTATGAAAGTTGCTAACTCTCCCCTAGGTCATCATCATCATCATGCTGTCGGTCGCGATGCGACAAAGACTGCTTTCATTACTTGACTGACCCTCTCCATTTAGCCCTCTGCTGTGAGAGTTGCGTCCATGAGTCGGTCTTAATGTAACCCGGGTGACGACCGAGCCGGTATGGTGTTTTGTGCGGTTGTACATTTCATGAAAGCTGCCTGCAAAAGGGTTGAAGTGCCGCTGGCTTTTGCAAGTTACCAGCGGCACTCTCTTGGGGAGCAAATAGAGGTTTCACACCGGCAAGAACATGTCAAAACAGGCGCAAAACTGTTTGTCTCTGCAGTGGCTGGTCGGGAGATGTTGGGAGTTCCATACATCAACCGCCCTTAATGCTGCCCCAGTGACATGGTTTTCTGTTTAGGGTTTGCTCCCTTAGCCTTCGGTTCTGTCAAGAACCTGTACCACAAGGCAGTGGTTTACAACTCTGCAGAGTATTTGATCTTAAATGTGGAAAATAAGGTGTTTGTAAATACGGGATCGTCGACTGAGTTGCGCATCCACTTTATATGTAGCATGTCATGGGTTCTTTTGGTGATATGCCCCTTGAGAAAATTCAAAATAAGGGGATTTCAGAGACCACTTGCAGCAAATGAAGAACGTAAAGAATTATATAAAGATATAGCAGGACCTGTCACAAACCTGACAGAATTGAATCCAAAGATGACTGGAAGATTCTTCACTCATTAAAAAACAAGGCCACATATGTGTAATGAAGGGATGTGGACATGTTGAGATCGAGTGTAAGACTGGTTTATTCGCCTCTCCTCACCTGCCGGCGTCTCATGCCTGGTCACATGACCAGCACGCCTGGTCTCGCATTCCATACATAGCCCACGGTCCCGACATACCTTACATCTTCCCCCTTCGGAATGATCCCCTAGTATAAGGACTGCCTGTTCAATAAACAATGTATATCAAGTACATTATGTTCTCCCGTCTTTTCTTTTATAAAGGAGAAATGGAGAGAAAAAAGGAAAAAATAACAGAGAGAAAGAAAAAAAGCATATATATTTAAATATACAACAACAAAAAGAACAACAATGGAACAAACAAACAACATCAATCAACTCAATGACACCAATATCGACACACAAATGACTTATCTACGATTGTAAAGTATTCTATCTATGTCTTGTTCTTGTGCGATAGTGCACTTACAACAGTATTGTAACCTCATTGCTTGTTAACATACTTCCTGTCTGCTTGTTACAACCTTCTTTTATTTATACCGCTCGGTTTCTTGTCACCTAACATAACACATTCTATGTTGTGCCAGTTGCAAGTACAGTATATATATTGACCTAGTCCCCTAACCTCTCGACTGGCCTACTGATTCGGCCTGACATTGTGACATAAGCGTTGTTAGCGGTTGGGCATGTCGATTGAGGTGCGTCTGTCTGTTGTGAGTGTTGTGATTGGGTTTGTGTGCGATTGCCTGTGCGCTAGGCGTCGTGTTTGTTTGTTTCTGATTTGAAAATTTGTACTCGGTTTTGACGTAATTTATTTTGATCATTGTTCATTATTTCATAGTCCCTGCCAGATGGGTTGTTTGTTTTTGTTATGGTCCCTTCCGCCCAACGATTGTCATGTTTTCTGTATCTGATTTTGTCTCCCGTGTGAAGGGGCTGGTGTTCTGTTTTTGCGTGTTTGTCAAAATGTGCTTTCTGTTTTTGTTGGTTCCGTTTGATTTCCACCAGTTTTGATCTCTGTGCCTTTGGTTTCAGATCTTTACTTCTGACAGGTAGCTTTGACCGCAGTTGTCTATTCATTAGTAACTGTGCCGGTGAGGGGTCTATTCCGGTTAAAGGGGTGTTTCGGTAGTTCAACAGAGCTATGTTTATGTCTGTTCTTTCCATGATCGATTTTTTTATCATGGTTTTTATTGTTTGTACATAACGTTCGCTTTGCCCGTTGCTTTGGGCATGCATAGGGTTCGAGTATGTTGGCTTGGTCGTAATGCTTGCATTGCATTTGATTCGTAGTGGGGAAGGGGAGCCGCCCCTCCCCCCAACCCCCCCTCTGACGGTTATCCCATTACGTCATCTCCCGCACTCCCCCACCCTATAACCCTACCCGTCTGCTGCCTCCAGCCACTCTCTCTCCGAGCCCTGCCATCCTCCGGTCATTTTCTCCACCCACCCACCCAAACTTCATCATTATCTTGTGGTGGAGGGCTCCTCGGGCCTCCCTCATTGACTCTTCTTAGCCTCTTAGCCTCCTTATGAACTCCTTACTTATTATTCACATTACCATGTATTATCTTGTTCCTGTCATTATCCTGTTGATTACATTTGACCTGTATTATCCTGTTTGTGCCTGTCATTATCCTGTTCACTCTGCTTCCTCGCACTTCATAAATAAAGTGCTTTTTCTCCACCCCCGCCTCCTCGTTCCTTCCTCGTACTCTACTGCGAATTGCCTGTATTCATTGCTTGTGAATTGGGGCCCATTGTCTGTTACTATTATTTTAGGTATTCCATATCTGCCGAACATCGTGTTTGCACTAGTGGTGCTTGGTAGCTCCACGATATCTGGGAATTTAGAATAGTAATCAATGAATAGAATGAAGTGTCTATCATGAACTTGGAAAAAAATCAATGCCGATTTTGTTGTATGGTAATTTGGGGATGTCATGACTCACCAGTGGCTCTGCGTACAGTATATTTCTAAATGATTGACACGTTGGGCATCTGGATACTTTATCTTTGATCTGAGCGTTTATTCCTGGTCAAAAAACATAATCTCTTGCCAATTGTTTAGATTTAATTATCCCTAAATGGGCCTCATGGATTTTGTTTATCATGTCGGGCTGTAATTTTGTTGGTATGATTATGCGATCATTTTTTTAGTAATATGTTAGCGCTTGTGATGATATCATTTTTATACGTGAAGAAAGGTTTTACATCTTCTCTAATGTTTTTGTTTGTTTCTGGCCACCAGGCGTGCTACTTCTTTTAAGGTTTCATCATTTTGGATTGTTTTTGCAATACACGTTAGGTCATCTTCCAAGATGTCAAGGGCAGCTATGCTGATGTCCTTGTCAAATAGGTTGTTCGGCCCTATTGCTGTTGAGTGGGCGCACGACAGGGCATCTGCAAAGTACTTGTGAGCACACTTTTTATATACAAAGTCAAGGTCATAATTTTGAAGGCGCATGCGCATTTGTTGCATTCTAGCAGTTTGTGATCCGTTTCAATTAATGTGTTTTTTCCAAATAAATAGTCATGGAACTTTTGGCAGCCAAAACAGATTGCCAAAAGCTCCTTTTCTATTACTACATACACACTTTGTGTGTCATTTAGTGCCTTCGAGGGCATCGCAATTGGTCAATCATTTTGGAACATTGTTGTCCCCAACCCAGACTTGGAAGTGTCCACTTGGATGGTAGTCCGCTCTTTTACATTGTAGTATGTGAGCACAGGCGCTCTTGTCAGAGCAGTTTTTAACTTCGCGAATGCTTGTTTTTGATCTATATCCCAGTGCGATGCGACTTCATGTTTTAACAATATTCTTAAAGGTTTTGAAATTTCGGCTAGATTTGGGATAAATTTCGAAACATACCCCACCATACCCAAGAACCGCTGGATGTCAGCTTTGTTTGTTGTTGTTGGCATTTCATTGATTGCTTGTATTTGCTTGGCACTGGGTTTCAGACCATTTTCTGTAAGCGTGTGACCCACATAACTGTTCTCTTTCTTTTAGACTTTTAGGGGTTTAGCTTTAGGTTGACCTCTCTTGCTCTCTTTGACACTGCCTCTAATCTAGCATTATGTTCTTCTAGGGACTTTCCATATACTAGGATGTCGTCCGCCACAACGCTTACAGCTGGCAGATCACATACTATTAGATTCATTTGTTCGATGAAAATATTGCCTGCCGTTTTGATTCCGAAGGGCAGGCGCGTGTAGCGGTATCGGCCCCACGGAGTGTTGAAAATGCAAATGTTAGAACTCTGTTCATCTAAGACTATCTGCCAGTACCCACTGTTGGCATCAAGCACGGTGAAAAACTTGGCCCCGTGGGTTTTGGCAATTACCTCTTCGATTGTTCTAGTCGGATATGTCCCACGGAACGCTGTTTTGTTTAGTTTGGTGGGGTCAAGACATACTCGGAGCTTTCCTGGCTTCCTGACAATTGTGATTGAGCTGACCCATGGGGTCTGCTCTTCTTGCTATATTATTACCCCTAATGCGATCATTCTATCGATTTCTTTTTTTTACATCATTTTCTATTGCATGAGGAATACGGCGAGGAGGGTCAACAACTGGTGGAACATTTGGATCTATGTGAATTTTTGCATTAACTTTGATTATGCCTAGTCCATTGAAAACATCACTATAGGTATTTACCAGATCATTTGCTTTTGCGTCATCATTGCCTTCTTTGCTGACCGCGTTGACTCTGTTGAGGAGGTTTAACATCACGCACGCCGCCTTTTTTCCGAGTATCGGGCTTCCTGTTGAAGTAACTTGGAATCATAGTGTAGAGTTGTTGATCTTGATGTCGGCTTCTCCTTCGAGGTAGATATGGTTACCAGCGAACGTGATCAAATGACATCGGGACGGCTTCATCGTGGTGTTGTGGATTTTGTCAAAAATCGCTTTAGGCAGTATATTCGCTTGCGATTCACTGTCCAGTTTGAAGTGAATGTCAGTTCTGCCAACACATATGTCAGCATACCACAACTCTTTATCATTATCCCTCTCGTCAATTTCCATGACGAATAGGTCTGCATCTTCATCCTCCTCCTCATCTGGTCTCCTCGATTTGTCGGGCTTATTGTGCTCATCCACGTCAAGCTCATTCACAGGTGCCGTTGCCTGTTTGCTCCTACACACTTTGATAAAATGTCTGACTTTATGACACCCGGCTCATTCTTTCCCTTTTGCAGGGCACTGACCTTTGTTGTTGTTGTATCCATATTGGGGACACTCGTACCGTGGTGTGTCCGAGCACACCCCGCCCCTCGACTTGCTGTTTGACCTCGTGCTGACCCCGTGCTGATCGGTATGGTGGGCGTTGCCTGGCAGCGCCCATACTTGTTTACCGCGTCAACTTGGCTGTCTTTCGTGGTGGCTACTTCGCCTATCATGTCCTGGTTTTCGCTCAGGCGACACATCTCTATACATTGCTCAAGTGTCAGCCTAGGTGTTTGTAGGAGCCTATTCCTCAATTCCTTGTCCTTTATTCCACAGACTAACCGGTCACACAACAGCAAGGACTCCAGGTCTCCGTATTCACAAAAAGCAATCCGGCTTTGTAGTTCCCTACTGTATATGTCCATACATTCCGTAGTTTGATTCAACGAGTGAAATTTGTATCGCGTAACAGTGAGGTTTTCCTTTCCTTTGCAGTACGTCCGAAATAACTGAATTAATGGGCCTATTTTTTCCTTGTCGCTGCTTTCAATAGTGGCATTCCTGTAGACTTTTTGTGCCTCGGGTCCAGCTACATGCAAAAAAATCAAACACTGCACCTTTTCAGCTTTTGACGTGACTCCCGTTGCTCCGGCGTATATTTCATACGAGCTTAACCACGCTCGCCAGTTCATGGACATATAGTTGTCTAAGACTATTTGTGCTGGCGGTTTAAGTCCGGCTAACGCCATGTTTCCTGTATCTCCGTCTTCGTTTTCACTATCTGACACCATGTAATGAAGGGATGTGGACACGTTGAGATTGAGTGTAAGACTGGTTTATTCTCCTCTCCTCACTTGCCGGCGTCTCGTGCCTGGTCAGATGACCAGCACGCCCGGTCTCGCATCCCGTACATAGCCCACGGTACTGACATACCTTACAATATGCATCTCGAGATCTCTAAATAGCCTCTGTCAACGAATTTCTGACCCCAAGAAAAACGGACAAAACTGAAACTTTAATCACCGTAGCAAAACAAAACTTTCTTGAATTAAATATTCTCATTGACTTAGAGATCAGATTACCAGTACCTACTGGCGATATTTCTTTATACATAAATGGATACTTTGTTTTTGTTGGTGTGAAGTTGCCAGCTAAATTCCACCTCCTTATAATACCAGTCTCCATCTCTGGCCCACATTCACTCTGCTCTGGCCCCACCTGCTGGTATGCCCTATATTTGTTGTACATGATATGTACAGCCCTATGGTATTGGTAACTGGAATATGGCATGGCAGTACCGATCTATCATAGCTGGCATAATGCAGACAGTTATTTTGTAGATAAATAGTTGATAATGCACCTGGATAGGGGCCATAATTCTTTTTCCCTTTGTTATTTATTAGTTTATATAGAATATGGCTCATTTGTGGCCATTTATGTTTTACTCATGTCAAGTATGAATTTCATTCCTTCGAAAACAGTACTTCTCTAATAGGCGACCCCCTAATTTCAGTTTAACAAGACCGCCAAGCAAATTTGACTTTTACATGGGGATATACAGTATCGACATACGTACATACAGACTGCTCACATAAAGGCCGCTCATACAAAGGCAGCTGATCACATAAAGACTGCTCGTCCACAATGTGTGCGGAAAACATATCCAATGCCAACGCCAGCGGCAAGTCCTTCTTCCAGCACCCGAACTCCTCCAAGGTTCCACCTCAGGCCGATGGCGTGCTGGGCGATGATTGGGGGGTGAACGTGGTATCGGTGCCCGTGAGGACAATTCTCATCACTGCAGTCAGCCTGCTCATCATCGGCAGCAACATGCTCAACATGGTCGTTCTGCGCATGACCGACCAGATCCCCGCCAACAGCCGGAAGTACCTGCTGAACCTCAGTCTGGCCGACCTGCTTGTCGGCGTCTTGTCGTGCCTGCCATCCATGTACCCGGCCCTGACAGGTGAGATATCATTCAGCATTATTGCCACAACGACTCACTCCATCAGACCCACTGGACGAATAGGTAGAGAAGCAGGTTTCCCGTGTGGAAGGTTAGGAGTTCAAATCACAGCCGAGTCAAAACAATGGACATATTTGACTGGGACTTTTCCATCCACAAAATTTAGGCTCTGCCCACCTGCGCAGTGAACTTGGTTTTCAAATGCAAAGAGGACCAGTCAAATGGCCAATCAAACATCTTCTCTTCCATTGCAATTGGCTGCCCTGAATGGGGGCCGCCATTTGCAATTGAAAAGAACCAATCAGAGCTGTTCATTTCCATTGCAAATGGCTGCCCCAATAGACGGCAGCCATTTGCAATGGAAAAGAACAGCTCTGATTGGCTGAAGCTACTGAATCTTTCAACCTTTCCATATCAGACATCTTGAAATACACCATGTGACCTTATGTATGGAGCCACAAGACACTTTTGATTCATACATATAGAAACACACTTCCGGTCCCAGTCGAATAGGAATTTGTAAAGAAATATTCTGATATGCAAATAGAAAGGCCTAGTAGAAAAGGTCCAATGGCTCACAACATTGCTACTTGTTGGTTAAATAGCATTGTGACAGAAACAATTGTAAACAGTTCTTGCCATGAATGTGGCCTTTGTTACTGACATGTGTAATAATGACCATCACTCACTTACTCACTCACTCACTCTCACACTCGCACGCACTCATCAAGCACTCACTCACTACCTCACTCTCCCATTCATTCACCCACTCACTCATAAACTCACTCAACCTCATTCTCTCAATCGCCTGCCCAGGTGTGATATCAGGTCACCATCACTCACTCGCTCCGTCATCCATTCACTTTCCCAAATCACTCGCCACTCTCTCAAACCACACATCACTCATCATAACTCCTCATTCACTCACTCATTCAAATTACTCCTCAATGTCTCACTAAATCATTCACTCACCCACCAACCAATTCACTCAACCCCTCATTCACTACTCACTCACTCTTCACTCCCATTCAGTGACTCACTCACCCACGCACTCACGCACTCATTTACCCACTCATTCATCCACTCACTGACCCACTCAATCTTCACTCACTCAACCACTCATCCACCCACTCACTCACCCACTCATTCAATCACCCACCCTCTTACCAGCCCACTCACCCACCCACCCACTAACTCACCCGCCCACTCGCCCTTCTCCAGGCGTGTGGCCATACGGCGCCGTGTGGTGCCAGGTGGCCGGCATCACGCACGGAGTCTCCGTCACCATGTCCATCTGGTCCCTGGCCTTCGTCAGCATCGACCGCTACATCGCTATCCTCCACCCACTGCGGTACCACCTCCTGGTGACGCCGTTCCGTTGTCACGTGATGATCGCCTGCCTCTGGGTGTCGGCAATCATCACATACTCCATGCCGCTGTTCACCAAGCCCGACCTCATCTACTACTGCTTCAGTCCGTCTGAGATGATGTGCGGGCTGTACTGGGAATACCGCTGGTTCTGCGTCGTGACGGCCGTGTACGTGCCCGTGTTCGCCGGCACCACGCTCATCTTCACCACCTGCAGGATCGTGCGTGCCGTCTCCGACCCAGGCAGCAACGCCGTGGCACCGCACCGACCACCGCTAGAGGGCAGGGTCAGTCAGACGAACATCAAGGCCATCAAGGTGATGGTCGTCACGGCGACCACCTACTTCATGGCCTGGGGGCCTTATGTGATTGAGGTAAGCATGAGCGGAGACCATAGTTCCTAGTGTGTGATATTCTTATAAGACCGGATGTGGTGCCTTATGTGGTTGAGGTAAGCATGAGTGGAGACCATAGTTCCTAGTGCGTGATATTCTTATAAGACCGGATGTGGTGCTTTATGTGGTTGAGGTAAGCATGAGCGGAGACCATAGTTCCTAGTGCGTGATATTCTTATAAGATTGGATGTGTTGCCTTATGTGGTTGAGGTAAGCATGAGTGGAGACCATAGTTCCTAGTGCGTGATATTCTTATAAGACGGGATGTGGTGCCTTATGTGGTTGAGGTAAGCATGAGTGGAGACCATAGTTCCTAGTGCGTGATATTCTTATAAGACGGGATGTGGTGCCTTATGTGGTTGAGGTAAGCATGAGTGGAGACCATAGTTCCTAGTGTGTGATATTCTTATAAGACCGGATGTGGTGCCTTATGTGGTTGAGGTAAGCCTGAGTGGAGACCATAGTTCCTAGTGTGTGATATTCTTATGAGACCGGATGTGGTGCTTTATGTGGTTGAGGTAAGCATGAGTGGAGACCATAGTCCCTAGTGCGTGATATTCTTATAAGACCGGATGTGGTGCCATATGCGGTTGAGGTAAGCATGAGCGGAGACCATAGTTCCTAGTGTGTGATATTCTTATAAGACCGGATGTGGTGCCTTATGTGGTTGAGGTAAGCATGAGTGGTGACCATAGTTCCGAGTGCGTGATATTCTTATAAGACCGGATGTGGTGCCATATGTGGTTGAGGTAAGCATGAGTGGAGACCATAGTTCCTAGTGCGTGATATTCCTATAAGACGGGATGTGGTGCCTTATGTGGTTGAGGTAAGCATGAGCGGAGACCATAGTTCCTAGTGCGTGATATTCTTATAAGACCGGATGTGGTGCTTTATGTGGTTGAGGTAAGCCTGAGTGGAGACCATAGTTCCTAGTGTGTGATATTCTTATAAGACGGGATGTGGTGCCTTATGTGGTTGAGGTAAGCATGAGGGGAGACCATAGTTCCTAGTGCATGATATTCTTATAAGACGGGATGTGGTGCCTTGTGTGGTTGAGGTAAGCATGAGTGGTGACCATAGTTCCTAGTGTGTGATATTCTTATAAGACGGGATGTGGTGCCTTATGTGGTTGAGGTAAGTATGAGTGGAGACCATAGTTCCTAGTGCGTGATATTCTTATAAGACGGGATGTGGTGCCTTATGTGGTTGAGGTAAGCATGAGTGGAGACCATAGTTCCTAGTGCGTGATATTCTTATAAGACCGGATGTGGTGCCTTATGTGGTTGAGGTAAGCATGAGTGGAGACCATAGCCTTAGTGTGTGATATTCTTATAAGAGGATGTGGTGCCTTATGTGGTTGAGGTAAGCATGAGTGGAGACCATAGTCCTAGTGGTGATATTCTTATAGACGGGATTGGTGCCTTATGTGGTTGAGGTAAGATGAGTGGAGACATAGTTCCTAGTGCGTGATATTCTTATAAGACGATGTGGTGCCTTATGTGGTTGAGGTAAGCATGAGTGGAGACCATAGTTCCTAGTGCGTGATATTCTTATAAGACGGATGTGGTGCCTTATGTGGTTGAGGTAAGCATGAGTGGAGACCATAGTTCCTAGTGCGTGATATTCTTATAAGACCGGATGTGGTGCCTTATGTGGTTGAGGTAAGCATGAGTGGAGACCATAGTTCCTAGTGCGTGATATTCTTATAAGACGGGATGTGGTGCCTTATGTGGTTGAGGTAAGCATGAGTGGAGACCATAGTTCCTAGTGCGTGATATTCTTATAAGACGGGATGTGGTGCCTTATGTGGTTGAGGTAAGCATGAGTGGAGACCATAGTTCCTAGTGCGTGATATTCTTATAAGACGGGATGTGGTGCCTTATGTGGTTGAGGTAAGCATGAGTGGAGACCATAGTTCCTAGTGCTGATATTCTCATAAGAGGGATGTGGTGCCTTATGTGGTTGAGGTAAGCATGAGTGGAGACCATAGTCCTTAGTGTGTGATATTCTTATAAGACGGGATGTGGTGCCTTATGTGGTTGAGGTAAGCATGAGTGGAGACCATAGTTCCTAGTGCGTGATATTCTTATAAGACGGGATGTGGTGCCTTATGTGGTTGAGGTAAGCATGAGTGGAGACCATAGTTCCTAGTGCGTGATATTCTTATAAGACCGGATGTGGTGCTTTATGTGGTTGAGGTAAGCATGAGTGGAGACCATAGTTCCTAGTGCGTGATATTCTTATAAGACCGGATGTGGTGCCTTATGTGGTTGAGGTAAGCATGAGTGGAGACCATAGTTCCTAGTGCGTGATATTCTTATAAGACCGGATGTGGTACCTTATGTGGTTGAGGTAAGCATGAGTGGAGACCATAGTTCCTAGTGCGTGATATTCTTATAAGACGGGATGTGGTGCCTTATGTGGTTGAGGTAAGCATGAGTGGAGACCATAGTTCCTAGTGCGTGATATTCTTATAAGACGGGATGTGGTGCCTTATGTGGTTGAGGTAAGCATGAGTGGAGACCATAGTTCCTAGTGCGTGATATTCTTATAAGACCGGATGTGGTGCCTTATGTGGTTGAGGTAAGCATGAGTGGAGACCATAGTTCCTAGTGCGTGATATTCTTATAAGACGGGATGTGGTGCCTTATGTGGTTGAGGTAAGCATGAGTGGAGACCATAGTTCCTAGTGCGTGATATTCTTATAAGACGGGATGTGGTGCCTTATGTGGTTGAGGTAAGCATGAGTGGAGACCATAGTTCCTAGTGCGTGATATTCTTATAAGACCGGATGTGGTGCTTTATGTGGTTGAGGTAAGCATGAGTGGAGACCATAGTTCCTAGTGCGTGATATTCTTATAAGACGGGATGTGGTGCCTTATGTGGTTGAGGTAAGCATGAGTGGAGACCATAGTTCCTAGTGCGTGATATTCTTATAAGACGGGATGTGGTGCCTTATGTGGTTGAGGTAAGCATGAGTGGAGACCATAGTTCCTAGTGCTTGATATTCTCATAAGACGGGATGTGGTGCCTTATGTGGTTGAGGTAAGCATGAGTGGAGACCATAGTCCTTAGTGTGTGATATTCTTATAAGACGGGATGTGGTGCCTTATGTGGTTGAGGTAAGCATGAGTGGAGACCATAGTTCCTAGTGCGTGATATTCTCATAAGACGGGATGTGGTGCCTTATGTGGTTGAGGTAAGCATGAGTGGAGACCATAGTTCCTAGTGCGTGATATTCTCATAAGACGGGATGTGGTGCCTTATGTGGTTGAGGTAAGCATGAGTGGAGACCATAGTTCCTAGTGCGTGATATTCTCATAAGACGGGATGTGGTGGCCCAATCGGGAGGGGACCGGCTTCACATGCGGAAGTTCGGGAGTTAGGATAATATGATGGAGTAGTAAATCGGGTCATGGTACCAATGGCCTGGTCTGCCAGTTGGGCCGCACTAAAAGTTGTCATGAGTGTGCACTGTTGGAAGTTGGTACCCATCCAGATATGCCTATAGATGCTGCTGCAATGTAAAACCCCAAACAAACAGAACCTAGGGCGTGCTTCTGATATTGACCTACAACCCGAGTTGTACTTGTTCTTCTGAAAACGCATACATTATACCCTTGTAATGGCGAATGCATCCTCGGCTGAAAACCAGGTGGCGGGTCAACTGTGAACAGGTGGAAGCGAGTTCCAAGTTCATATAGAGTTACCATGCCGCAATGTATAAATAGATATTCTAAAATAATGGAATAAAATAAGAAAGTGACGGTCAATACTTGCTGTTTCCCTTTTCATGATAACTGTAAATACAGGTGGAAACTAGCAACTGAAGTAGTCATTCTACGCATATCTAGATATCAATTTGGAATCTAGTTTAAGACCCATAAAGATCTAAATATTGAAGATGTACATTTGTATTAACAGGAGCTTAAATTTGTATTAACAGGAGCTTGCTTTAGAGGCTTCCATACAAAGAGTCGTTGATCCTTCACATTCTTTGTTCTTGCTATGAATCATGCTAAATGATGAAAACGTGAATTAAATAAGACAAATTGAGCATCAATGTAACTTATAGTCTAGGTCTAAATATTTACATTTCTAAATATAAATGCAGATATAAAATGTATTGAGAAGAACACACAACACAATACTGATTTTGTTGTATTAAGCTGGTATTAAATAGACAATTTTGGATTTCTGAGATGTACTACTAGATTTGACATTTCTATTGTATTTCTCTGTGGTTTTGTACTGACTTCTGGGAATCTGGTTATTATCTAATACCCCGGTCATACTACCGCTTGTGTTGAATTGAGACCACTTGGCGACCACCAAAAAACGTTTGTCGCAAAGAGAGCGAAAGTGGTCGCAAAATGGTCACAAAATGGTCCTCAGTGGTAGCCGACCTCATTGCAACCAAAATGGTCGCAATGAGGTTGCAGCTACTGCACTAAAAACCTCATTGTGACCAAAATGGTCACAACGATGTCAGTGACCATTGCTTTGGTTGCAAGGAGGTCATTGGCGTCTGTGGGTTCTTTGGTCCAAAGTGGTTGCAAGTGATAGTGTGACTGGGGCTTAATACATACTTTCTGAAGTACTATCCACACCACAAGTTCTTGCCACTGCTGTCAGGGGGCAGGTTTATAGATGCCCTAACTGACTAAGGCCTCTTTCCTCATCAGGTGGTGTTAGTGTCCTTCCTGCCCAGCTTGTCCGTGCCGAGCATTGTGCGCTTCGTCACCATCTGGATGGCCAACAGCAACAGCTTCATGAATGTAATCATCTACTCAGTCATGTACTCCAGCTTCCGGAACAACTGTCTATGGATTTTTAAGTGTATGTTGGCCTGCCTGCTCTGTCGGCCCCGCCCGGGTAAGCCCCCGACGGGACTGGACCCAAACATGTACAACAGGGCCGGCCGAGAGATGGAAGCTGTCAATTTGGGCGGTGGGGAGCAGTCTGCCCAAACGAATTACCAGCACGCTCAGCTGTCAACTCACAAACGCGTTGTGACAGTACAGGAAAGAGCAGTGATTGACATTGCAATGGTCGAGGAAGAACACTCTTTCGAAATCAAAGAGGCAATTGGGCGCACAGCAATTGGAAGAGTTCAGAGGGAAACAAATCTCTCGTCGTTGAACCCGTCACCAAGTCATCAAGTCACCAACCAGGCAGAGTGAATTTAAATGTTTCACTGTCAGGGCATGGGCTACTATAAGGCACACACGAACTGATTCAATGAGAATATACTTATAATTCTACTTAAAATTGCATAGTTCGATCAAACCATCAACTTTTCAAAATCAAAACACTTATCTAGATTTGAACTGACATATCCAACTTATATTAGATACTGGTGCGCTTAAGTATTTGCTGTTGCACAGAATGGTATGCAAAGTCACTTTAATAGAAGTTGTTATTGCGGAAGCCTATGGAGGTCAGAGTTTTGACAAGCATGCCAAAATGTATTTGGCATGTTTACCTATCAAATATTAGTCATTTTAAAGCAAAGGCACTTCAAACTAAAGTAAGGTGGATTATAATGACCAACTTAATAAAGTAATATACTTATCTCAGAAAATGACAGAAACTCAAAACCATCGGACTATGCAATTTTAAAATGAATATTAGTTAATTATTTTAGAGGCCTTAGCATCGACTACGACTAAGTCAAAATAGAAATTTCATTTTTAAATATAAATCGGCTATAATAATCTACCAACGACTATCAATCATGTAGAGTTGAAAGTACTACTCCTCTCATAGAAAATACCCACGACTATAGCATAATCTTATAAGATAAAATTAACTCGGAGTTGCTTGTTGTATTTGATTTCATGACGCCTGGTTGTACGGTCACATGATGCTAAGCAAATTAGCTAGGTCAAACCTATTTACAATATATGCGGCTGTAACTGTTGACACCTGTTTTCAAACATGAACGCAGTCCTTTGGTTGATTTGGTGTTGCTTTATGGCCTAGCAATATCAGGGCAGGTACCGACTTGTGACAGTGCGCACTCATGGTGACTTTATAGAGCTGCCCCACTGGGAAACCAGGCCGCCAGTACCATGACCCGATATCCCACACGGTCACATTATCCTGATACTGTCCTATCCCGGCGGATTTGTGACAGATGCGGTCCAAACGATAACGCATCGGCACGACGAGAACGGCTGCTGCCGTCATAGCATTAAGCCCGGAAACCTGCGCATTTGCAGTGGATCCTGTCAAGCGTTCGTCTTTGGGCACGACTGGTGTGGCCGGTTTGGATCGTAATTTTCCATAAGGCTAAGGTTAAACTGGAAAAGACAGGAGTCAGCAACATGTAGACACAAGGGTAGTTTGTTTGTTTGTTTGTTGTTGTCTTACGTCCTAGCAACAGCTAAGGTCATATCAGGAAGGGTAGTTGATAAGCCGGGAAAGTTGGCACCATCGGAAAGCTGGGAACTATTGGAACATGGCATGCAGCACCTGGTGCTCCTCTTTTTACCTTCATTTTAAACTGTTTAAATATTTTTAGTTATGACATATATATGTGTATATATATATATATATATATATAGTATATATAATATATATATATATATAATATATTTCACCTCGTCGCCTAGCCTCCTGGCTATTTATAGTACAGGGAGATCCAGCAATTACGGACAACCAATTTGCGTTTCCAACTCACCGCGAGCGGACGTAGCAAAGGTGAGTAGCGACAATCTTCGTTAAAACCCATGTTTTAAGCCACTAGAGGCTTTTACTTTTGGCTAAACTTGACCCTTTTCAATAGCAGGGTCTACCAGAGGTATTTATTGTATTAATAACTACTCAACCTAGCCAAAATTGTACATTGAAAGATTAACCGGTGGTGCGGTAACCACCGGCATGTTGTCGGTCTATGGGCGTGGACATGCCTGCCCTCGGGCATTCACGACAACAAATTATTCTTATTTCAGTAATGGCTGGAGTTTGGGGTAACTCAAAGTGGTGAAAGCTACATGGGCACTCAGTTGCACACATGAGGGATAGGCTCCTCAATACAGTTATGCGGAGACGTTGCATACACTGGTGCAACACACATATATATGTATATATAGTGCCCCGGCGCTGACAAAATATGTATTCAGATGAATAAAAATATTTACCAACAAAAATATATATGAAGTGCAAAATTGTACAATGCTCATGTGTTCGCACACGTAGCTTTCATGCATAGAGCACATGGCTCTGCAAGTTCTATTGATGCGCGAAAAGGAAGAAGGCAAGGCGGGGGTGGAAATAGAGGCGTTTATTTATGCCTCAGTCAGACCGAGTATACAGAGGAATGAAAGAGAGGCTCATGAAGAGCAGCAGTAAATAAGCTCATAAGGAGCAACAATGTAATGTAAAATATAGCAATAAATGGAAGAAAAGTAAAGAGGCTCATGAGGAGCAATACAGCAGGAGGGCTCATGAGGAGCAGTGAGGAAATGTACATGATGAATAAAAGTTCAGTTAGCATCAAATGTCAGTAGATGATTGAGGGGGTGCCGAGGAGCCCTCCACCAAAAGGCGGAGAGGGCTCGCGGCGCGCCCGAGGGGGCGAGGCGAGGCAGGTATGGGGGTACCGCCTCGGAGGTCCAGGTGCCTTGCGCCATACCGCCTCAGGGGTCAGGTTCCCTCAGTGGGCGGCGAATGTCCGGGGCCTGCGTCGACAGGGAGCGGGCGGCCAAAAAAGAAGAGGAGGCCCGCTCCTTGGCGAGATCCGGTGAGGAGGTCCGAGGAGGGTCGAGCAGGGGGGCAGCGAAGTCCTCAGGGCCGGGTGGGGTGGCGGTCGGGGTCGGGTCGGGCGGGTTGGTGAAGGCGGTGTCGTGAGGGTCGGCGGCTGTGATGTCGGCAGAGGGTTCCTCCTGAGGCTGGGCTGGGCTGTGGTCTGAGGCGTGAGGCCCGAGGTGATGATCCCCGGCTGTGACTGGGCGGCGCTGCGATCGGTGGTCGCTGGGAGGTTGTCGGTGGACGGCGGTGTCGTGAGGGTCGGCGGCTGTGATGTCGGCAGAGGGTTCCTCGTGAGGCTGGGCTGGGCTGTGGTCTGAGGCGTGAGGCCCGAGGTGATGATCCCCGGCTGTGACTGGGCGGCGCTGCGATCGGTGGTCGCTGGGAGGTTGTCGGTGGAAGTCGCGGGGCTGTCGGCAGTGGTGAGGGTGAGGCGCCGGGAAGGGGAGGCCGGCGGATCAAAAATCCGCCGAGGTGGGGGGGGTCTGGCGCTCACGGGCTTACTTCGTTATGCATCCGGCCTCGCTGTGCATAGTTAGGATGCGCCGCACGTTGGCACAGTAGGCACAGTAGGCACAGACGTGACGGCGCCTGTCCCCCGCCTCGCCGTGGGCCTCCCCGACGGGGGCCCGATCGCACAAGGCGGTTTCGCGGTTCCAGGCTGGGCAGGGGGCCCCGTGGGTGTGCTTGTCGTAGGCGGTGCGGGCGTCAACTTGGGCTCGGGGCAAGTGTGCGCCTCGGGGAGGGTCGTCACCTCGGGGGACCGCTGCTGCCGGGGCGGCCTGAGGGGCGGGGAGGGTGAGGGTCTGCACCCTCAGGAGGTCGAGGGCGACCGGGTCGTGCCACCCCTGGGGGAGCCTCCCGTCCGCTATCCATGAGAACACCGTCTCGGAATAGCGGCGGACGGTTGGCCAGGGGTAGAGGAGGACGTCCCTGAGCACGGTGAGGTGATGGTGGTGTAGGCCCTGGAAGGAGTGGGCTGGGAAGTCGGGGTGGTCAATGAGGGTGAGAAGGGCGAGGCTATACTCGTCTTTCGTTGCCTCGCCCCTCTTCACCGGCTTCCTCTCAGGCCCCCTCTCTACCAGGTCGGAAGGAAAGATGTAGTCGACCGGGATCCCTTGTCGCCTGACCGAGTGCCGCGCCTCGGCGGAGGCAAGGATTTCCCGGACGGCGTCGGCCGCGGACGCCGGGGTGTGGTGCGTCGGCTCCTCGTGGTAGGCCGGCGACGGGGCAGCTGCGGCTTGGGTCCCGAGGTGATGGTAGCGCTCATACTGGGGGTGAGCGGCCCCCGGCAGGGGCGCCGGAGGCGGTGGCGGGGGCCGGGCTCCGGCCGAAGCACGCGCCCGAGGTGCGCGGGCGGGCGCGGCAGTGTAGGCGGCTTGGCGTCTGGGTGCAGGAGGGGGCGCCTCGGGGGCGGGCCGAGCCCCTCCGGCCTCCAGGCCGTCGATCCGGGCATGGATGTCGGCGGCAGTCTGGCGCTGCTCGAGCTGGAGACGCTGGAGCGCCTCCAGTACGGCCGAGGTTTCGGCGCCCGAGGTGCGGTCCGAGGGCGACGCCGGGGCGGAGGCCCGGGACTCGTCCCGCCGCGGGGTTGAAGCCGGCCCCGGGGTGCCGCGGGCGGCCGCCCGGGAGCCCTTGCGTCCCTTTCCTCTTCCTTGTGGCATGGTGTATCAGCGGTCCGAGGCCCAAAAAGAAAACGGGAAGAGAGCTGGAAGGCGGCAGGAGGGCGAGTGCCTGAGGGAGGCCGGCGGGCGACCTTATAAGGGAAGGGGGACGGGCGACAGCAGGTGAGGTGTGAATGCTGCCGGCCCGGGGGAGGGCGAGAGGTGGCGAGCAGCGGGCGTCGGGTGAGGCGCGAATGCTGCGCGACAAGGGGCCGGGGGGAGGTGGCGGCGCGCGGCGGCGTCGGGCGAGGTGAGAAGGCAGCGCGACAGCGCGGGGCGGGGGAGGGTCTCTTCCTCTCCTCGCATCAAACGTAATGCTACGCATTACAACCAACGTTAGAGTTAATTAAATAAATACTTTAATTCTAAAAAACCTTTATAGTTAACTTAACTTTGTGGTTTTACAAAGCGGTTTAGTTCGCTGGTTCTCGGTGTTCAAATAAATTGCTGACGGACACATGTTCTAGTGTACTAATCCGGCCTGGTCTATTTGCAGATGGCAACCAGAGAGACACAGCACAGAGCAGTTACGCAACTACCAGTGAACCACCAGTCAGGCGATGAGCCCGACAACAACGCGAGTCAAACGGACAGGCAGTCAGAAACTAGGTCACCTAGCCATGGGGTGAATATAGCTGACCAGCAACAGGTGCCCCTGCAGCCTCAAGGCAATTAGGCCTTGACCCAGCTCTAGACGCTCGTCTGAATGAGCTACTACTTACTAGAGTGGAAATTGCAACAACAACGACAGCCACGCACTGATAAGTGGACTCATGAGGTGTCGGACAACGAGTCAGATGACACACTGTTGGCGGCCTACCAACACTCACAAACTGTGAAGACTAAAAAGAAGAAAAGAAAACTTCCAAGCGTGGGTCTGATGAGACATCAGCTTCAGAATCGGGTCTATCGGAAGGTGATAGATACCATAGGCCGAAAGTCATGGCTAAGAAGGTGAAAAAACATAAGAAAAAGTCCAAGAAGAAGAAAAAACACTCCTCTTCATCGGAGTCCTCCGAGCCTTCATTTCTGTCATCGGATACTGAAGCAAAGGCAGAAGAAGCCATGGAAAAGAAGCTGGCTAAAGCTTACAAGAAGAAGTGATTGGATGCCAATACCTCAGTGAGCGTTAGACTTAGAGCACTGTTGAGAACGGCACTCGACGGACATTTTGACACTTTCACACCAACCAAGATTATCGGTCAGGGTGCAAAGAAGTACACTGGCATAAAAGGCGTGAAAGAGTCATTCATATGCGAAATGGTCTCGGATGTCATCATGACGGACCAAATGAAAAGGTTTGAACACATGTTACACACCAATCAAACCGCCAATCTTTCTGCTATGGCGGCGATGGTACCAGTGGCCATTCGGATAGCGAACGACAACAAGTTCACTACACTGGCAACTGGCATGGATGAAGGCTTGGAGCTGCTGGCAGCAGCCAGCACTTATGCTACATTCAGAAGATTTGAGAATGTGCTCAAGGGAGTCACAACGGATGCGGGTAAAGAAGTTACCAGATCGAAGCGCATCAAAGACAAGAAGGGCAAATGATTTACCCTCTTCATGGCCCCTAAACCGATTAAGGGCAAGACTTAGGACAAGGTGCTGATGTTCGGAGGTCAATTCCAGGTACTCCTCAAGAGAGCAGAATCGGGGTCCAAGTGTGGCAAGCAGATGGGCATGTAGCGCAAGGTGGATGACAGTTCCAGCAAGGCAAAGCGTCCAAGAACCGACAAGCCGAGAAGAGGGTTCTTCAGAGGCAGCGGAGGCGGGTTCCCGCCGCCCATGCCAGCGTCCCGTGGGCGTCCACAGAGAACCGACCGAACTTCGGCAGGGCTTCCACCACAGAGGGGGAGACCATTGGGTTTCCCGAGGGGAGGAGCCAGATAGAGCCACTTCCTTCTCCTCCTGAACAGCCAGCTTGGGTAAATAACAACTTTATTGCAGGTAATGTGGCTAATTGCTTTGATTACTGGTCTAACCATACTAATTCGGCTGAAATCCGAGGTTATGTAAAAGGTATACAAATCCCATTTACTCAACTACCAGTTCAGGCGTGAGCTCCTGCCCCTTATAAATTCGGCATCCAGGACAAAATAAAAGCTAACAAGGCAGTTAACATGCTCATGACATAAGGTATCATTGTAAGAACAAAACATGTTAAAGGAGAATTTTATTTCTAACATTTTCCTTAGAATTAAGCCAAATGGGGAGCCAAGAGTCATACTAGATTTAACTGAACTTAACGAGTTGGTAGAATATGAACATTTCAAAATGTTCTCACTAAAGACTGCGCTAGACTTGACTACAACGGCGGCCTTGTCAGGTCAAGGAACAACAGTAAATCATGATAGGTCAATAATTGGTCAATCAATCTCGACACTCTCAACCAAATAAGGAGGAGAGTGCGAGAGTTGCCATTGCGAATGCAGTTTTCGGGACATAAATGTTCATTGCCTTCGACCTCCAAACCCTAGTTGGTGAACGTCATCGCGGGGGGCACCGGCCTGCGTGCAAGCCTGGGCACCACCTCTCCTGAGGCTGTGGAGGGTGATGGTCCGATGGTTTGGATGATGGTTTGCACTAAGGGCCCACCGTATGGCCGCCATCAGGGTGCGAACGTGTAGTGGTTGTCCGCCCAGTGTTAGGAATGCTTTTGATTGATTGATTGATTGGTGGTTGCTTTACGCCATGTCGGCAGCATAGGCCATATTCATGGCGAGAAATGTTTGTTTTTTGTTCAAACCATCGCTTTTACATGTAAAAGCAGACAATCAATTATGTGCCAATAGACACTCATTAAATTAGAAAGCTCACAATCATATATTTGTGGTCAAGGGAAACAAATTCCCATAGAAAAAGAAAAGTTTTATTAATAATTGATAGAATCTATTTAGTAAACTATATGAGGTGGTACAGTCCAGCTGCCCTCAAAAAGGCTAAAATGTTTTCCTGTTTTACCTTAGTAAAAAGGCCATGCATACTGTCTGCAGTGTAGAACTGTTGGCGCAGGGCCAAAAATCAACGCAACTTAGTCAAATGTGTTTGAGTGTCAGCGGGGACTGACACCCAATACATTCAGGGGGAGGTTCCCCCTTGAGCAGAAAAGCATGTGTAAGCCACGAGTGGCCAATACGGCAGCGGCTAAGGACCACTTGGTCCCGCCGACCTCCCGCATGAGTCTGTGGTGGCTTTCCCACAGATGGTTCAATTTCTTTAAGTTTATTAATGTTTTCATCCCACTCATGTTGCCATTTGGATTTTATGTGGGTGGCTATTAGTGGTTTCAGATCAGAGTGAGGAATCAGACACGGTTCAAGATCACAGTCCAGGGCCTTCTTCGCAGCCCGATCAGCTCGTTCGTTTCCTTGTATGCCGGCATGGCCAGGCACCCAGCACAGGTGGATGTCATACCCATCCATTGTCAGTTGGTTCATTTTATAAATGACTGTTGCTAGAATAGGGTGATTCCTTTTCAGTCCAGCAACAGCCAGGAGGCAAGAGAACGAATCACTGTATATAACATAGTTAGTGTGGTTGGATACCTCGATACACTCCAATGCGAGAAGGAGTGCTCAGGCTTCTGCAGTGAAAATCCAGCTCTGATCGGGCAAAAGTACACCAAATTTTTCCCGTCGGCAGACTGCCGCAGCAGCTACCCAGCTTTGGTCTTTCGAACCATCAGTGTATATGGAGAGGTGGTCTGCAAGCTGGCCTTGAATCTCTGCATGCAGTCCTTGGTACTCGAGTGGATGTGTCCCAGACTTCCTCAGTTCCGTGAGTCGGAGGATAACCGATGGCTTTCTCAACGACCACGGGGGCTGTTCTTGGACTTTGGCATCCTCCAACACGTCCAAATCTGTTAGGAATGCAGGTCCGTTCATCTCCGCCGGTGTGGTGTGGGCGTAGGCCTTCCATGTGGCGACAGGGCAACAAGGTGATCGTGCGATTGTGTGTAGCCATATGGTGTATTGGTCAGCGGCAGACCGTGATGTTTTGGAGGACTGTATGCGAATATGTAGGCATGTCATGTCTTGCTGGATGAGATGAAGAGTTCATCTATTGATCCTCTATGGTCGCTCTCGGATTCGGAGGTGGATGCTGAGCGTTTGCGTGTTCTCCGCCTGTAACAATGGCGATCATCGTTCCATCGTTCGGTTTGTCGGCATCTGCTCGGTGACCGTGTGTCTGTGCGTGTTTGTGTGCATGTGTGGCTCCTGCTCCTGCTTTGTCTCCACTCTATTGTTGATGAGCGGGAGGTGGAGCGGCAGCCACATGACCTATCGCGGCCGCGTTTTCCCACCCTTTCCAGAGAGCGCTCACATGTTTTGGTGTCGGTTGTTTTTGTCGTTTCCAGCACGTTAATCCTCTCCAATATGTTTTGTGTGACAGTATCAAGTCGGTCGGTGAGGGTCTTCTCAATCTTGTTAAGTCCATTGCTGCGGCTCGGGGCGGCCACGGTGCCATCGGACTCACTGACACCGGTGGTGGTGATCACAGGAACTGGCTGTTTGGAGATCGTACGTTTTGGTTTAGTAGACTTTGTGACCACTGAGCGGGGCCTACCCTTTTTTGGCATGTTTGTTTTTGTCTGCTCATGGACGCGGCGGGTTCTTATTGTTGAGTAACTTGCTTACTTGTTCGTTTTGGCATTTTGACAGAATCTTTGCATGTGAGAGTCTTCAAATTGATGGTCGGGTGCGGGTGTTGTTTGTCGGTTCGTATCCAGCTTACATTGAATGTACCAAAAATGTACGAAAACATAATCAATTATTGTTAAGCTATATTAGGCCACATGGGCCTTATTGCAAGAGACACTTTGACGAGATGGACTTTAAAAGTGCTCGCCATGGTGAAAATAGACAGTAAAAGATTCATGGCGCACTCCACGAGAGGAGCGGTCGCTTCATATGCGAGAACTCTAGGAATCTCGATTAAAACCATCCTAGACAAAGCAGGTTGGAAGACTTCGCTGGCGTTTGCCAAACATTACAACAAAAAAGTAGAAAGACAAGACATGGTGTCTAGCCTCCTCAAGAAATGAACATTTTCCTTTGTACCTGTCTATTGATAAATTAAGATAGATTAAAAAAAATTAAATTTAAAAAACATTAACAGTATAAACCAAAATGATGATTATGTAAACATCTCCCTGTACTATAAATAGGCAGGAGGCTAGAGGACGAGGTGAAATAGAATAATTATGTGAGACTTACCTGGGTACAGTTAACACATAATTGTTGTTTTACCGAGTCCGATAGCCTCGGCGTGTTATAGGACATAATTTCGGTAGATTGGGTAAAGATTGGTTGTCCGGAAGTGCTGGATCTCCCTATTAAATCAATTGTATCATACGATCAAATCCATTTCAACATATGTTCAAATACAGTATATTTCATCATATTAAATCGATTTAAAGATATGATCAAATATTACATGACAGGAAATGTGGAATTAGTGAGAATTAAAATTGCCTTCTTTTAACAAATCTTTTATTTTAATTAAAATTGTGGATTGGCTCTTACAGGGTTTGGCACCTGAACTCTTCATATATATATCACATATATTCATATGCGATTGAGATAGTTAAGATGTTTTACACGGTCGCCACCGGGGACGCCACACGCAAAACGGTTACACTGAAATTGGTGGATGAACCATATTAGTTTAGTAGTGTCTTTGATATCTACGTATTTTACATCTACCAAAATAAACGAGATGGCAGCACTCTGGACCATGAGCAAGCATTCTTATGTAGGTGCATGCCACTAGGTGGCGGGTCGGTAACTGCTGGATCCAGGCAGGGTTGGTTAGTACAGGGTTCATCAAATATACAGTATGTAGTGCCTGTCTTCGGAGAACAACTCAGCATCCAGACCAATGTTATCCTAACACAGCAGGTGTCCTGCCATCGGAGGAGGAGTTAGATTCAACAATATCATTTTACATTGAACAATTGTTCACACACGGCACCAGATGTGGTAGCCGAAGAGCTACAACTAAAAGCGCTCATTTCTCATAGAAAGTTGGGGGTTCAAATCCCAACCGAATCAAGCCAATGATTTACAAAATTGATAATTGTCGCTACCTAGCCTGGCACTCGGTATTACTACGACAGGGCAATGACTGGTTATTTCTGTAACAGGATAATGTGACTGGGTGAGATATTGGGCCATGGTACGTTGCTTAAAACACGTAGCCTACTGTTGTAGTTCTGTAAATGTTCACCATCTGACAGATTAATCATGTGACTTGTTCCCATTTAAGTGTGGTCTATTGGGGGGTCTTCATCCTAGCAACATTGAGTGCTATATCAGCACGTGACAGCGACTTGTAACAGTAAGCACTGAATCTGAAGTATAGTGCTGCCACACTGAGATGCAATTATACTGGCTTTGCTATATATCCAACTCAGTTACATTATGTTGAGAATCACCCAGTGATTCCTTGCGATATCCTGGTAATGCCAATAACCAGGTAGCATCATAATAAGTATGAAGTTTTAAGTGTTTGGTTTAACTTGACCCAATGACTTCCCACACAGGGCAACAGGAAGCTGGTTCCCTAGCCATTCGGCCATCCAGTGACGGTTGTTTTCAACGCACGGTGAACAGGGTGAAGGATGTAAAGCTTCATGACCGTAAGACAGTTATTGTGAGAACGCCACAAATCTCCATGATACGATATGACTAAATTAGATGGAGCCTCTTTACTAAGGCTGCAGAATGCTTGTATGAATGCCTCTCATGTCACACATTCTAGTAGAGATTGTGACCCCCCTTCAATTGCCTAGATATAGATAGATGACTTTTGTTACTGACATGGCATAAATCACCACCACGTACTTCATAATCACTTGCCTGATCTATGAGTAAGCTCGCTGCTTTATATTTCAATAATTTACTTTTGTTATGCAGCTCCTTGTATACATTACCTGTCACAGTGGCCCAATTGATAGAGCACGAGCCTCACGTATGGGGATCGGAAGTTCAGTTCCCAGTCGAATTAAAGTAATGACTTATAAAATGTATACTTGTTGCTTCCTAGCCTGATGCTTGGCATTAATAGGATAGGGCAAGGACTGGTTAGCTCAATGTCAAGATAATGTGACTGAGTGACATATCAGTTCATGGTGCCAACAGCCTGATTGTCCAGTGGAGCAGTACTATAAAGTCGCCATGAGTGCACACTATCACAAGTCAGTACCCACCCTGATATGACCTTCGATGTTGCCAGGACATAAAAGTCCAACAACCAACCAACCTGGGATCGATTACTTCATAACTTTGATAAACTTCACATAATCGGTCAGCCCCCAAGTGTGATTCGAACCCTCAACACAAAATTAGCTGCTGACTAATTGTATATGAATGTTATGTGCAGTGAGATTAGTTATAGTTTAGCATTGACAGAGGTGTTGGAAAGTTCTCAAATTTATCCTGAATGTAAAGGTAGATAAAATACAACAACCCTGTTTGTTTCTAGGATAATTGAATATGAAACAAAGAAATGCACCACACTGTAACAATTGCGCCGCCGACATCTGTTAAAGATGTCGGCATCGACTATTGGATATAATTTAGCATTGACAGAGGTGTTGGAAAGTCTTTAAATTTATCCTGAATTTAAAGGTCGAGAAAATACAACAACCTGATTTGTTTCTGGGATAATTTAATATGAAACAAAGAAATGCATGAGACTTTAAGAATTGCGATGCCGACATCTGTTAAAGTTGTCAGCGTCGATCATTGGATGTCGGCGTCGATTGGTATAATTATAATTTAGCATTGACAGAGGTGTTGGAAAGTCTTTAAATGTATCCTGAATTTAAAGGTCGAGAAAATAGAACAACCTGATTTGTTTCTAGGATAATTTAACATATAACAAAGAAATGCACGAGACTTTAAGAATTGCGACGCCGACATCTTCACTTGACCACCGATTGGCCCGTTTTCGTGAGGCTGACTCATATATATATATATATATATATATATGGACGAGGCTATTCGCAGAGCTTTTCTGCTCTGCGAATTAGCAGAAGAATGATCATTATTCACAGAGCTGTTCTGTCATAGTCCTGCTCTGCAGATTACAGAAAAGACGCTAGAAAATAACATAATTTGATCTTAGAAGTGGGTAGTCATGCTCCTAAATAACAGAATTTGATCTGAAGCAGAGGAATATTCAATGACATTGTGCTTTTTGTTGGTCGTTTTTGTTTTATTAATGTTTGCTCGCCCATGTTTACTGCGGTGATAGTGTACTTTGACACTCGCCTGCTCATTTTCTTCAATTTTGGCACTATCTCATTATTAAGTCATGCCCCTAAATAACATAATTATGGATAGTTGTCTTAAAATTAAATATACTCATTATATCACTATGTTGCCTGAGTGACTCCATGTCTATGCGAAGTTTTGTACTGCGCGTATCGGCAAACTCAATGGGCGTATGTCTTTGTTTTGCTGTTATTAGTGTTAATGCTGTTTTCAGCGCATGTGCAGTCAAAATTAGGAACTAATATATTGGCTGGTTGTAGCTCTGCAAATTACAGTGTTGGTGGCTCTAATTCGCAGAGCAGCAGCTCTGCGAATAGCCAGTGCAGGAGTAAGGATCACGAAAAGAGGCCAATTGGGGGAAGTTGTCGGCGTCGATCATTGGATGTCGGCATCGAACAGTATAATTATAGTTTATCATTGACAGAGGTATTGGAAAGTCCTTAAATTTATCCTGAATGTAAAGTTAGAGAAAACACAACAACCTTATTTGTTTCTAGGATAATTTAATATAAAACAAAGAAATGCACTACACTTTAAGAATTGCGATGCCGACATCTTAAATAAACGACCAATTGGCCCATTTTCGTGAGGCTGACTCATTATATATATATATACATACAAAATCATGTTGACCCTTATATTCCAATTGGGGACCTCCGACTTCTTAGTTCAAATTCCTGCCGTTCGCGTCGCCACTGAACTAGTGGGCCTAAATGGCACACTCTAACATGGCAAACGCAATGGCTATGAGCAATCTTCATACAGAAGAAGTGAAATATCTCTAAAACCACACCACCTGGAGACAAACCGCTTGATACACATATAGAAAACATATTCAACGAATAGATTATATTAAATTTATAAGGTTAGGGTTCTGGATTTCTATTAATTTTGAATAAAATAAACATTTTGTACTGCACGTACCGGCAAATTCAGTGCATTGTCAATGGCCGTGAGCAATCTTCTTACAGAAAAAGTGAAATAGGTGGTATATATGCGTATATACTGGTGTAGGCACCCGCGGGCGTTGACGGAATATATAAATGAGCTGGTCTATCTTTTGGCGTTTTGAATGCACCGGCAGCGCGTTGGTTCGGCCGGTTTACGCTAGTCGGCGCCACACTCGGCGACCGGGTTAACTAAGCATTATGCGCCCGCTACACACTAGCTGGTGCAACCGGTAGCTGTATATAACCACGGCGCTCGATCGGCCCGGCGCCTTCCTGATATGCCACCCGGCCTGCGCGCCGATTCAACTCAACCGAGAAACTGCCTGCACCGTCTGTACCGTCTGCACCGGCTCTGCTGTCAGCTGTCAACTCCTCCTGTTACCATACGCACGACATTGGTTGGTAGCGGTTACTAATGCTGTCACTGGTCGGTTATTGTCTCATAGACATATGCGAAGGACTTTTGTGCTCCGTGTGGTTATATTCACCCGGCGCCCATTAACGACGGGTGCACTCGACGCCCGGCACGGACACGTCATGCTACGCGTCAAACTGCAGAAGTAATGGAGAAAGATAAATTAAAGTCGGAAAAGCTTCTTGAACCTGCTAAAGCTAGTTTAATTGTGCCGGTCGTCTCAGACGACCCGCTTAGTGACGACGAGCGTTCACTGCTTGAATGGTTGCGTGCTTTGGAGAAGAAGAAAAGGAAAGCGGCTATAGCAGAAAAGACTATTGCAGTTGAAAGGGAGTTTTCTTTAATGTCGTTGGGAGGTGCGGACAGGAGTGCGTCTCGAGACAGCGGAGGCAGGCGGGGCAGGTCGGTCGGCAGGTGGGGGAGCGTGTCGCGGGGACGGGGGAGGAGCCGGTCGTTGAGTCATCGTCGGAGTGTCTCCAGTGCCGGCGGTCGGAGCGTATCGGGCGACAGAGGGGGGGGGGGTGCGTGCAGGGACTGCACCACCTCCTCGAGCAAGCGTCGGGAGTCGGTCGCCGGACACGCGCCGGTGGTCAGAGACGCCGGTGCGTGAGACATGCAAGTCGGAGGTGAGGCGGGGCAGGAGTCCTTCAAGGTGTCGTCGGCGCCATAGGCGTCGTAATTGTTCGTCGTCGTCGTCCTCAGACAGAACGCGTAGTCGTGAAAGACGACTTAGAAGTAAGTGGTCTGTCAAGCGCTTCACGGAAGATAAGAAGACTGTTCGGAAGTTAAACTGTTATGATCTCATTGAAGCGAACTGTTACTGGATGCTCCATACTAAGGATTCGCACTATAAAGACTACAGGCGTTTTGTTCGTCATATCGCTTATCTGGCGGGTAGAGCTAAGGCTGATAGATTTGTGAATGCTGCTCATGTAAATTATGACGTGGGTGTTCGTCGCTTAGCGGCGGAGGACGGTTACTCTGCATTTAACCCAGGCAATTCTGAATTAACTTTACGATACTACGGTTTTGATTGTTTGAAGACGAACACTTATGGTCAGTCCAAAAGAGTGGGTGACTCTAAGCAGTATATGAGAGACGGGGTGCGGCCATGTTATGGATTCAATAGTGAAGATGGGTGTTCGAGGGACGAACAGACATGTCGCTTCAGGCATTGGTGCGGCAAGTACGGTGCGAAATCGCACTGGCGCGACAGGTGTAGAAAAGATTGATGTGTTGAGGGGGTCGAACGCACCGGTGTCAGAGGGGGGGATTCCATTGGCGTTCATGGTGACCCTCGGGGGGCGGATCCGTTGATTGATTGCTCAATTGGTCATGGCAGGCTGGTTGGCGGTGCGGCTCAGGGGGGTCGTGCCACGCACTCTGGCCCGGTTACATTAGACAATACTCAATGTGTCAATGGAGACTCTAATTGGCATGCTTGCTTACTTAATTGGACTGACTTAATGAGTGCTTGGTTAGTTGTTGCAGCGGACTTAGACTGTTTTATTGTTCACGCAATGATTGCAATGATGATTTTGTTGTTGATTTTCGTGTGACGAATGCATGTTTTCTAGGGAGTTGTCATTGTACTCATTATATCGCAGGGAACCTTACACAGTTGCGCCTGTGTTGAGCGTTCTGCGAATTAATTTTGTTTGGTTCGCATGACGCTGATTGGAGTTATATATTGAGAGGTATTATTTTTGGCTTTAATGTCATTAATTTTGACTGTGTTGCTAATTACGCTGTACTTAGTAAGTCGGTTCGTTCTGATGCTCATTACGACTTTATTGGTGAGCAGTTATCTAATGAGGTACGCAATGGTTATATTTCTGATGTTATTGTTCCCCCTGCTTGCATTCACAATATTTTTTGTGTTCCTAAGTCTACTGGTGATGGGTTACGCTGTGTGGTGGATTGTTTGCGTTCGTTGTGTGGGTCTGTGAACGCATACGTCGACAAGGTGAGTCAGACATTTTCCTATTTGGGCGTCGATGACCTTGTCGATAGTATGCGGTCGCAGGACTACATTTCGGTAGTGGATATTAAAAACGCGTATCGAGCAGTCTCGATCCATCCGAGGGACAGAAGTCGACAGGGGTTGTAATGGGATTTTGGTGGGGGTGTTCGTTATTTTGGAGATAACCGTATGTCTATGGGTTTGTCCTCTAGTCCATATATATTTACGAGAATCAGTGACTTCGTAGTGCGTGCTTGTAGTCGTCAGGGTGCGTCAAACATGATAAATTACTTGGACGATTTCGTTATATCTCTAAAACCACACCACCTAGAAGCAATCCACTTGGAAGACATATAGAAGACATATTCAAGTAATAGATTATATTCAATTTATAAGGTTATGGTTCTGCATTTCTATTAATTTTGAATAAAATAAACGTTTTGAACTGCGCGTACCAGCAAACTCAAAGCATTGTCAATGGCCTCTTAGGCCCACTAGTACCGACGCGCCACCAAGTGTCGGAAAATTAACTATGCCACATGTCCCCCACTGTGTCACCGGACATGGTGGTCGAGTGCAGACTTCTCGTGTGGAAGGTCGGGAGTTCAAATCCCGGACGAGTTAACCCAATGACTTGGAAAATTGATACATGTCACTTCCTAGCCTGGTGCTTGGCATAACTAGGATAGGACAAGGACTGGCTAGGTCAGTGTCAGGATAATATGGCTGAGTGGGTTATCAAGTCATAGTGCCCGTGGTCTGATATCCCCATGAGATACCACTCTAAAGTTGCCATGAGTATGTACTGTCACAAGTTAGTACCCGTCCTAATATGACACTTCAATGTTGCCAGGACATAAAACTATAACAAAACAGCAAACAACAACATCCAAATGTGTCAAGACAAGCTGCATGTGAGTGAGTGATGGGTTTGGGACTTAGCCATGCAGGTGATGTTAAGGAACTATTAATCTCATGGTGATTGCTTTTTATTTGTTTGATGTTTTACGTCCTAGCAACATCTAAGGTCATATCAGGACGGCTACCGACTTGTGAAAGTGTGCATTCAGGGCGACTTTATAGTGCTGCCTCACTGGAAGACTAAGCCACCAGCACCATGACCTGATATCCCGCTCAGTCACATTATCCTGACACTGAGCCAACCAGTCCTTGCCCTATCCTAATAATGCTGAGTGCCAGGCTAGGAAGTGACAAGAATACATTTTTAAGTCATTGGTTTGACTCGACCAGGGTTCGAACCCACGACCCACCATCTACCAACACGGGAGACGGACGCTCTAACTCATTCGGCCATCCCGTCTGGTCTCATGGTGATTGCGGCCAGTTGATTTCGGCGTGTCGTCAATTGGTGGTGGTCACATCCTATTTTCCCCACTACTTGCAATACCACGATTACTATTGTACACACATTCTGCAAGTTGATCGCAGAATAGGATTGTGACCTCCTTAATTTAATAGTAGCTGTGCCTCTTTTATATTGCCTTTTTATCGTTCAGTTGGTAAATAAGTAACTTACTTGTCTTCAGTCCAATCACCACTGAGGTACATTCAATGATCCTCCTCGATACAATTAATTAATTGACTAAATCAAGTGCAAGAGATGTTAATGTTTGATCATTTAGAAAAAACATTTATATATATATAAGGAGTATAATATATATATAAATACTATTATATAGTATAATATAGATAGCATAGGGGTATAGCATAGTATAATATTACATATATATGTATAAGCCTCCCCTACGAATTGAAGAGAGAGACAGCAGATTGGGTTGGTTCGTTTATTCGACTCCGGGCTGAGCGATAAATGCCCTACCTAATACAAAAAGCAAAAAACGGGAGGCAAGTGACGATTCAAACCAGATCGGGCCGCGTCGAGCGCCGCAGCAACGCAGCAGGGGACAGCGGACGACGGCGATTGGCCAATATTCAGTCGAGTAAAATCGACACTAATAAATAATAAATAATTCTCCGAGCGTTTATATGTATATAATAGATTATATATAATCTATAAATGTAATATGTGTAATGTATAATAGATATAATATATATATATATTATAAACACTTGAATGTCATACAAATAACACGCACACATACATATATATATATATAAACAGAAATTTAAAATCCGTCCTGCTGAGCGGGAGCGGCAGTGGTAGTGACCAGGCGCAGCTGGTATCATGCAGTCATGAGCCACTCACAGGTGGCAGTACAGTGGTGGATGAAGGAACTAAGCTAGGCATAGCAGGTTGGGTAGTAGTAACTCAATGAATAGGAGTGGGTACTAGCTAAGTCACATGAATTCAGGTGTAGAGTAATATAGAGGGGGAGAACTGCTCGGTGGTAGTGTCCTTGTTTATATTCCCATAATAGATTATAGAGTACATACATATATGTAGTAGTCTGAACATGAGCTCTACTATCACGCGGTATATATATATATGCATATATACACATGTATACATATATATGTATATGTGTATATATATATCCTCTGACAACAGTGAAATTTGTATGGCCGTCACACTGGACATTTTTGGAAGTTGAGCTTTGACGCAAATCTATTGATGCGACATTCTATTCAAACTGTAAACCGTTTTAGTTCCATTTATGGCAACGGGGGCCTACTTTTAAATAGACAATTACCTCTAATGCCAGGGCAAATTTCACTATTCCAGTGATTATGTTGGATTAGATCAAATATGCAATTTTGTCAAATTGATATATTATTGAGCGAAAGAGGAGAGGCATATATGATATATGCAGACATACATAGCCAGGGGCCGTATGCATGGAGCGGTGTTATGGCGGGATTTCTGGTTTAGCACCGAAAAGTTGGTATGCATGGAGCAGTGTTAGGTCTAACACCGAGAGCTTAAACTCGGAAATTCTAACTCTGCTCATAGCAGGTTTACAGCGGTGTTAGTGTTAGGTTAGTGTCAGGATGGAACCCAAATCTACTCAATGCTATCATATTTAACAGAATTACATACGCAATAAGTGAAATTTTATCAATTTAACCCTAAATTCGAAGCAATATTAACCCTCCCCCCGCATTGGCGGCGTTATTCATATTGTCGAATCGACGAATGCAAGCAACCCCTGCTTCGACGTCGATATCCATACTGTCGCATATCAACAAAACACATCGCCGCCGCCGCCGAATCGGCAGCTATATATTAGGCCCAAATCTATTAAATGCTGTCATATTTAACAGAATTACATACGCAATAAGTGAAATTTAATCAAATTAACCCTAAAAACGAAGCGATATTAACCCTCCCCCCGCATTGGCGGCGTTATTCATATTGTCGACTCGAAGGATTTCCCAAATCTATAAATACATTCACGTTTAGCTAACACTCACCGTTTAAGCGCCCATGCATACGGCGTGACATAGTTCTCGACGCCACCGATAACCGGTGTTAGCTACCCTGTGTTAGAGCGATAACACCACATGCCGCTAACACTGCTCCATGCATACGGGCCCTGTACATTGTGCATGTTGGTTAACCAACAAGGTTAATTCGCGATCGACAAGGGACTACGGTGGCGCCACCTGGGTTCGACTCCCGGCCGCCACCCACGCCCTCTACCGTCAGACAAGGGAACTCGTTCTCGCACCACAAGAAGTGATATCACTTCCGGTCACTGCCTGCCCGCTGCTCCTGGCATAAGCATATTCAGCGCTCGACGGAGCGACCCAACCAGCCATGGCTGCGACCCAACCAGCCATGGCTGCGACCCAACCAGCCACGGTTGAACTTGTTTGAACTTGTTTCCGCTACAAAGGTATTTGGGGTCAGCGATTGGTTAATAATATATCAAAACAAATGCTCCCTGCCATAGAATTTTTACTCAAAATTAAAAGAAATAAAGAACAATTTGGCATAAACATGGTGCACAAATGCAATATTATTACTTCATTATTACTTTATTCCACCGAAACGATGGTCGTACAACATATTGCAAATGGCAGCTCCCATAAGGGGTGGCCATTTGCAATAAAAAAGAACAGCTCTGATTGGATGAAATTATGGAAATTTAGTAGTTTCTTGTTCAGACATATTTACACATATATATGTATCTTTTGCACAAATTGTTTGAAGTATATTTGAAATTGATCTACATTGATTTCTGTTTAAATCACACAATATCACTACTTACTGAATGGGAAACTGATCCTGCAAGGGTATGCTCAATATGACCCAGTGGTCAGCCGTTTTTCATCCTTTCGTCGCTGTGGACCCTTCTCGCTCCTGGGCCGAGTTCAGGGTGTGCCTCCAAGACGTCTCGGGGAAATCCCTGATGTCACGCTAGTCTGAACCGCAAAAGCAGTTTGTCGCCTCGAAAATGGCCGCCCCCTTAGGTGGCGGCCATTTGCAATGGAAAAGCTGCACTGGGATTGGCTGAAAGCACTGAATATGGTGGCCATTTTTGAGGCGTCTCGGAGATGCACCTGAACGGAAATAAGCCAAAAACCATTTCGGAGACATCCCGGAGACGGAACCTGAACGCGGTCCAGGGCAACGCACTCCGCCACCTGACTCCGGACCAACAACTCACCAGCTTTCTCAGCCGCCCACCCAGTAGGGTTGAGCCCATGAGTAATTCAATTCGAACCCAAACCTTGAAACAGTATGCCTTATGTGTCGGGAAATAAAGTTCATGTTATATAGTCCTTTGTCGTTTTGTGAATTAAAATTAAATTGCAATTGTACTGTAAAATTGTACTAATATTTCAAATAGAATTGGAGTCAGTGGCAATTATTGCCACGCTAGACACATTTTAACACAATCATATCGCTACAGTTGGTTGTTCTGAAACTAGACTTTTTGTATGTTGATGAGTCACAGCACAATGAATGACCCAAACAGCACGCGGGGGTCGGTCACGTGGTGTGATTGTGTGTAGGCTACACACAAGCTGGCTCCTAAATACAACCACTACCAGCCACCTGAAGAGCTGGGCAATGTACAAGCAAACCCCACATAGTTACATCGCTTAGTGCTTTTTTTCTTCCTTCTATCATACATACAATATCTGGGTCTTTCCTAGTAGATTAATATAATTTAAAAGTCGAATCAAGAGCACCTAATGGCTGCCATTTTTGTTGCATTCTCTTCCGTTTCATCAACTTTACACCAAGACAGGTAAACAGTCCATGCAGAAATGAGCTCCTCCACATCTTGTTTACTATTGATTCCCATCAAAACAGTTTTTATTCGGATTTAGATTGTATCTAGAGCCGTGTTTACACGGGGAATTGTAAAGCGAATTAGACAAAGCGATTTACATGAAGCGAAGTACTGGCGCGTTTACACATGGAGCGGTTTAAGGTGGAAATCGATATCTGCGCATGAGCAAGTCCAGACTAACCAGCGCCAGTTTGGGTTCGATGACGTCACCACGAGATAGTGTGGGTTCGACCTAGATATGTATTGATTGAATCGTATTGTTTTGGAACGGTCAAAACTTCTGCTGGGTAGTGAAACCCTAACAATAAATGATGAAAAAAATATATGTGCACCTCTAGCCAGTTCATAGACCAAATGATATAATATGCACTTTTGATCGACCGGAAAGTCAACAAACTAAGGTCTCGACTGCGCATGCGTGTGAGGTGCTTAAGCTAGTTCGCTTCATATAAACTACCTCGCGAGGCAGTTTATATAAAGCAAATAATATGAATCGATTCAGCCCTAATCCGCCTCAGAGTCGCATTTACACGGCGAATGTAAGGTGAACTAGGCAAGGCGCATTATTTGAGGCGTTTTAACTCGCCCGTGTAAACACGGCTTTGGGCTTTCCATTTTTTGTTATATATATTAAGCTCGGGGATAATGGTCCCTCCACTTGAAATTTTAAAGAATCAATTAAAATATTATTAAGAAAGCAGAATGACTATGTCAGGTTTGAATCTTAATAGTACTTTTCATTCCATTGATTTCGTATGACGTGTTCCTGTTATAAGCAACCTCCAACGGTGTGGTGTGCCTTGTTTGCATAAATCACTTTATATCAATTGTGCAGTATATGTTTGTTTGTTGTTGTTTTACGTCCTAGCAATATCTAAGGTCATATCAGGGTGGCTACTGAGTTGTGACAGTGCGCACTCATGGAAAATTTATAGTGCTGCCCCATTGGGAGACCAGGCCACCAGCACCTGTCTGTATGTGTATGACAGTATATGAATGTGTGTCCTACTTGCGTAGGGCCTTGCTGTGTTCGTGAGAATCAACACAGCCAAATAAGTCACCAGCACCACCAGCACCACCAGCACCGCCAGCACCACCAGCACCACCAGCACCACCAGCACCACCAGCACCACCAGCACCACCAGCACCACTCACGAGGCTCGGGACTCTGGCTGCTCGCCGCTGCACACCCGTGCCATCACGTGGTGCGCGTGACGTCACGCCCGGCTCCGATCCTCGGTTCATTGAGTGTCTCCCCCTACTCAGTGTGAGAACGTCGTGTGCCTAGGTTGACTAGACCATCCTCCTCCAGTACATCCCACTGGTTATATACATACACGCCCGGAAACGCCTAGCACCATCCAGACAACTGCCACCCACCCCCAGACACACTCACAATGTCCTACAGAGCAGGGAAGTCGGGGCTTGCCGCCGAGTCGCAGCGGAAGGTAGGTGCCGGTTTGTTATTTACACGGTGTTGGCGCCACACTGCAGGTGATGCTGATTCCGAGGGACACCAGTTTGCCAGGGACACTTCCATTCAAATGCATTGTTAACTGCCGTGAGCAAATCTTCATACAGAAGAAGTCAAATATCTCCAAAATTACACCATCTAGAAACAAATCGTTTGGTACACATACAGAAAACATCTTTACCATAAAGACTATATTAAATTTATATGGTTAGGGTTCTTGAATTCTATTATTTTTGAATAAAACTAACGTTTTGCACTGCGCGTAGCGTCAAACTCAAGGCATTGTCAATGGCCGTGGACAATCTTCATACAGAAAATACACCAGAAGTCAAATATCTCTCAAATTACACTATCTAGAAACAAATCGTTTGGTACACATATAGAAAACATCTTTACCAAAAACATTATATTAAATTTATAAGGTTAGTGATGACGCTGTTCGATTTTGACGC